>PVJA010019007.1:15625-39147 GCA_004027025.1 Myocastor coypus
AGACAGGGTCTCTCTATGCAGTTGAGGCTGGCCTTGAGCTCACTTTTGTAGCCCAGGCTGGTCTCGAACTCGCACCAATCCTCCTGCCTCAGCCTCCCGAGTGCTGGGATTACAGGCATGAGCCACCATGCCCGGCTAAGCCCTCCACTATTAAGCCACATCTTCAGTCTATTTTTTTTTTTTTTTTTGTCTTTTTGAGACAGGGTCTCACTATGCAGCTCAGGCTGGCCTTGAGCTCACTTTTGTAGCCCAGGCTGGTCTTGAACTTGCAGCAATCCTCCTGCCTCAGCCTCCTGAGAGCTGGAATTACAGGCATGTGCCACCATGCCTAGCCCTTCAGCCCTCTTAAAAATTTTTTATCTTGAAGCCAGGTATGGTGATACATACCTGTAATTCCAGCCATTTAGAACACTAAGGCAGGAGAATTGCAATCTAAATTCAAGGTCTTTTCTAGACACTAGGGCTGAGGGTATAGCTCAGCGACATAAGTGTCTATCTGGCAAGCACAAGGTTCTGAGTTTTGATCCCTGGTACCACCGAAAGAAAAAAAAAAAAAAAAGCCTTTCATCTTTTTTTAAAAATTTATTTATTTTTTTTTTCTTGTTTCAGAACCTTTATTTGCTTATTCATTCATTTCTATGACCGGCTCAGCCCGCCCCGAGGGCAGGGCTGACACAGCATGTGGTGCCGGGGATCGAACTGAGGTCCCTGAAGCTACCCAAGCTTTCCCAAGCAGGCGCTTTAGACCACTGAGCCATCCCGCCGGCCCCAAGCCTTTCATCTTTTTTTGGTCTTTTTTGAGATAGTCTTGCTATGCAGTTTAGGCTGGCCTTGAGCTCACTTTGTAGCCATGCTGATCCCAAACTCCCAACAATCCTCCTACATCAGCCTCAGCAGTGCAGGCAATACAGGCATGTACTATCACACCCAGATAATGCTGTCTCCTTTTAGTTCTCCATCTCCTCGCCTCAATCATTTTGTAATAGAGATGCTTCCATGCATCTCAATCTAATGCACAAAATGGAAGTCGATTAAGTCTTGCTTGTTCTTAGTCTCCTTTGTCATCTGTTTTATTTCAATATTTAATACTAGTCCTCTGGAAAGCTCATTCTTCTTCTCTTCCTCTTCTTCTTCTTCTTCTTTTTTAAACTTTTTACTATTACTATGTGTGTGTGCATTTTACTGAAGACTGAACTCATGGCTTCATGCATACTAGGCAAGTGCTCTATCACTGAACTACATCCCCAGCTCGGTTTTTATTTTGAGACAGGGCTTCACTAAGTTGCTTAGGCTGGCCTGGAACTTGTGACCTCCTGCTAGTTTCTTCAGCATTATTCTATTCTATTCTATTCTATTCTATTCTATTCTATTCTATTCTATTCTATTCTATTCTATTCTATTCTATTCTATTCTATTCTATTCTATTCTACTCTACTCTACTCTACTCTACTCTACTCTACTCTACTCTACTCTACTCTACTCTACTCTACTCTACTCTACTCTACTCTACTCTACTCTACTCTACTCTACTCTACTTTATTTTACTTTACTTTTTTTTTTTTTTTTTTTTTTTTTTTTTTTTTTTTTTTTTTTTTTTTTTTTTTTTTTTTTTTTTTTTTTTTTTTTTTTTTTTTTTTTTTTTTTTTTTTTTTTTTTTTTTTTTGGTGGAGGTAGGAGGAGGGGAACCACGAGCCTGGTGCATACTAGCTAAGGGCCCTATTAATAAGCTATACCTAGTCTAGTCCATTTTTCAAAATTGTGGAAAATCATATATTTAACAAAAGCTACTATCTATAAACTAGGTATGTCAACTCAAGACTTGTGAGTAACATGTAGTCCTGAACAACTAGTAATATATAATACTTTCCAGGTGCATACCTGCAATCCCAGCACTTAGAAGGTTGAGGCAAGAGGATCACTGTGAGTTCAAGGCTAACCTATCACACATAGTTAGACCCTGTCTCAAAAAACTACCCCAGTAAACAACACAAAAAAAGTAGTAATATAGCTCCACAGATAATAAACTTTTAACATCATGTGATTTTTTTCATGACTTGATTGCTCAGTGCTCAAGTTAAATTTTGTAGGTCACAATGATAATGGAATATTGCGTAGAGGAGAGCACAGTGCAGTGCTTGCTAGCTACCTCCTGTGCCTACTATGGAATTACAGAAATTTTTTTTTTTTTTTTTTTTTTTTGCAGGACTGGGGTTCAAACTCACAACCTTGCACTTGCCTAGCAGGCACTTGTGCCTTGGAGCTATCTCCCCAGCCCCAGAAATTTTTTTTTTAACTTTATTTATATGGTCTGCTCAGCCTGCCCTGGGGGTGGGGCTGGCACAGCATGTGGTACCGGGGATTGAACTGCGGTCCCTGCGGTTGCCTAAGCTTGCCTAAGCAGGTGCTTTAGACGCTGAGCTATCTTGCCAGCCCCCCACTACAGAATTTGAGCAATGGAAACCTAAGTGTATTGGAAGCAACATGTGCTTGTGTAGCAAGTAAAATGCAGTGATCACTAATAGTACTGTATTTGAAGCCAGGTCAGGTGGTGTAGGCCTGTATTTTAAGCACTCTGGGAGGTCAAGGCAGGAGGATTAAAAGTTCTAGAGTAGCCTGGGCAATTTAGTGACTTAGTAAGAGCCTGTCTTTTTTTTTTTGGCAGGATCGGGGTTCGAACTTATGACTTTGTCCCTGCCAGGCAGGCACTTGTGCCACGGAGCTATCTCCCTGGCCTCAAGAGCCTGTCTTATAGTGAAAAAAAAAAAATACATATAAATAAGGCGGGGTGTATAGTTCAATGCATAGGCCATGGGTTCAATCTCCATAATCACTGAACAAATAAACCTACTTACATGTGTGTGCCTGTGAAGATAGGTGCTTATTGTTATTAAACAGATATGTTTTCCTATTAAAAATGGGCTTATGAGGGCTGATGAGGTAGCTCAGTGGACTGTCTGCTTAGGCAAGTACAGGGACATGGGTTTGATCCCTGGCACCACATGTTGTACAACCCTGCCACTGAGTCTGGGTGTAGTAGCCTATTCCTGTAATCCCCACAGTGGGGAGGTTGAAAACAGGAGGATCACTGGCTATATAGTGAGACCCTGTACCAAATACATTAAAATAAACAAATAAACAAATAAACAAATAAATTTGGCTTATGTTAGTTTTAAAGTCATAATAAAAGTATTAAAAATAAGGGAAGCTGGGAGTGGTGGCTCACGCCTGTAATCCCAGCACTCGGGAGGCTGAGGCAGGAGGATCGGTGCAAGTTCGAGACCAGCCTGGGCTACAAAAAGTGAGCTCAAGGCCAGCCTGAACTGCACAGTGAGACCCTGTCTCAAAAAGACAAAAAAATAAAATAAAATAAAATAAAAATAAGGGAAGTTTTATTACTTTGTTTGCGACAAGGTCTTGCTATGCAATTCAGGCTGACCTAGTGCTTACTTTTTAAATTTTTTTATTTTATTTATTTATTTTTTCTTGTTTCAGAACCTTTGTTTGTTTATTCACTCATTTTTATGGCTGGCTCGGCCCGCCCCAAGGGCAGGGCTGGCGCAGCATGTGGTGCCAGGGATTGAACCGCTGTCCCTGAAGCCGCCCAAGCTTTCCCTATCAGGCGCTTTAGACCACTGAGCCATCCCGCCAGGCCCACAAACAAAAGTTCTGAAACAAGAAAAAAATAAAATAAAATAAATTCTTAAAAGGAAAAAAAAAAAAAGTCACTGTTGAGGGTAGCAAGATAGCTCAGTGGATTGAGCATCTGCTTAGGCAAGCACAGGGACATTCATCCCCAGCATCACAAGAAAACAAAAAAAAAAAAGAAAAGAAAAAGAAAAGCCACTTTGTCCTTTTCATTTGTGGAAGGTTTTCATACTACAAAGATTTATTTATTTTATTTATTTATTTGTTTTTTGTATTATAGGGAAGGGTTTACAGGGTTTTCTGGGTCTCAGTGATCTGAATGTTCACAGCCTCTCAAGAGCTAGGCATGAGCCACCACGCCCAGTCTCTCATACTGCAAACATTTAAAGTCTCCAAATTAACAGATGCTGAAGAGCTGTGTTTCAGATGTACTTGGTTCTGTGCATGTCAATTGCTGTCAAACTGCTGTTGGTGGGGACCAAGCTTTCTTTGTGCTGTGGCTACAGATGCAGGCTGTGGGTTTCTCTTGCCTGCTCCAAAGAAGACTAATTTCTCATTGCACCTGATAGACTGATAAACTCAGAATAGCTGGGTTAGCCTTAACAAACTGCTCCTCTGTGAGAAATGTTGCAAGTCCTGTGTCCCTTTATTCCTCTTCCCCATTTTTCTAGTTATTTCCAAGGGGATAAATTATGAAGGATACCCTGATCACTGACTGAGGTCAGAAAACCTCTTGCCATATTCCCTTCCTTTTTTTCCGGTACCGGGGATTGAACTTGGGACCTTGCACTTGCCAGGCAAGCGCTTATTCTACTGAGCTATCTCCCTGGCCCAAAGTTAAGGCAGGGGCACTACAATCCTTGACTTGATCTTTTTTTTTTTTTTTTTCTGGTATCAGGAGTCAAACTTATGACCTTGTGCTTGCCAAGCAAACACTTGTACCACTGAGCTATATCCCTGGCTCTTATTTTGTTAAGTATCATTAGAACTAAGCTGCTACTTCAACTGCACTGAGCTTTTATTTATTTATCTATTTACTTATTTATTGGTCTGGACTTTTAAGTTGGCAGTTATATGCATAGGAGGCCAAATTTTCTTTTTGTTTGTTTCTTTTTTCTTTTTGGTTTTTTTTGTTTTGTTTTGTTTTTTGGTGTTATTAGGAATTTTTTATTTTTTTGGGAATGGAGGCTCGAACTTAGGACTTTGTACTTGCCAGGCAGGCACTTGTGCCCCTGAGCTATCTCCCTGGCCCCCAATAATAGGAATTGAATATAGGTATGCTCTCTTTTTGTGGTACCGGGGATTGAACTCTGAACCTTGTACTTGTCAGGCAGGTGCTTATGCTGCTGAGCTATATCCCTGGCTCGTGCTCTCTCACTCAAATTCCTGGCCCCTTTTGAGACAAAGTTTTACTAAACTGGCCATGAACTCACAATCCACTTGGCTCACAGCCTCTTGAGTAGCTCGGGTTATAGGCATAACCTACCATTTCTGTCCTCCTTGCTTTTGGCTTCAAAGAACTTTCTTTTCTTTTTTTTTTTTTTTTTTTGTCTTTTTGAGACAGGGTCTCGCTATGCAGTTCAGGCTGGCCTTGAGCTCACTTTGGTAGCTCAGGATGGTCTCGAACTCACACTGATCCTCCTGCCTCAGCCTCCCAGAACTTTATTTTCTTCCTCTGATTTTTTTGTTTATGAATTTGGCATAGAATGTAGCTTTTTCTTGCAGAGGATTGAATTCAGAACCATGTGCATCACAGGAAAGTGCTCAACCACTGAGCTATCTCCACAGTTCCATGCTCCATGTTCTTTGTATAATACATATAGTGACTGTCATGGCTTTTATCAATCTAGGTGTTCTCCCAAAACCTCATATACTCATTATAAGGGATTAAGGGTCCCTATCCTGGGTGCAGATGGCAGGGAATATAAAACGGCAGAGCTCCTCTTGTTCATTGTGGTCTAGAACATCTATGGCACCTGGTTGATCACCCTCCCTATGATTGTGGGAAAAGCACGGATGACTCTAAGCAGTAGGTTTCCGCTTTCAGGCCAAGTTGTTTCACATCTCGAGTCAGCTATGTCACTGTACCTCCATGGGCTGTTAAAGTCCACACATACCTTGACTCTATTTCCTACCTCTTCCACTTAGATTTTTTTTTAACCTATCATCTATCTGCTCTTATTATTATAGGTCTTATCTCTAGAGAAAGCCCCAGTGCTCCTGAAGCTCCATGAGACAGACTGTGTCAGTCTTGGTAACTACTATACTCCAGTGAGGGAATACTGTAGTCACTCAATAAATATTTATTGACTGACTGAATGAAATAATAACCTTCTCCTAGCATACACACAGATACATTCACTGTAGGCTGTGAGTAGTTACTATAATGGGAAGGGCCCCAAAGTACTTGTGAATGCTTACCCCTATGATCTTGACTGACATCTCAAGGTCAAAGATAAAACCAATATTCTCTGAGCAGGAAAAGTCTCTTTATAACCCTATCCTAGGGATACAAGTAAGCTCCAGATGCTGAGGGGAGAGGCAGAGGTTGAGATCTCCATATAAGAAACAGACAACACTTAGGGAGTTTAAATCAGAGGTTATAAGCCGGGCATGGTGGCTCACGCCTGTAATCCCAGCACTGGGGAGGCTGAGGCAGGAGAATTGGTGTGAGTTCGAGACCAGCCTGGGCTACAAAAGTGAGCTCAAGGCCAGCCTGAACTGCATAGTGAGACCCTGTCTCAAAAAGACAAAAAATCAATCAATCAATCAATCAATCAATCAATCAATCAATCTATCAGAGGTTATAAACTGTTGGCTATTGGTCCAAACTTTGCATGCAGAGATAATTTTACCAACATGGGGCTCAAATTTTTTTTTGTGTGGGAGAGACATACTGGAGAGTGAACCCAGGGTCTTTGCACTGAGCTATATCCTCAACCCTTTATTATTTTTGAGATAGTGTCTTTCTAAGTTGCTAAATTGCTCAGGCTGGGTTTGAACTTGTGATCCTCCTGCCTCATTGTCCAGAGTTTAGGGATTACTGACAGGCACTGGCACGGCTGGCTTTTTGCTGTTATTGTTTTGAGATAGGGATCTTGTTATTATATATTCAAGCCTAGGCTTGAACTCACTATGTAGCCCAGTCTGGCTTTGAACTTATGATCCTCCTGCTTCAGTCTCCCACATGGCAGGATTACAGGTATGCATCACCATGTCTGGCTTAAAAATTTTAAAAAATTAGCTGCACATTTAAACATTGGAGAAATTTAGGATGGGAATATAATTAAATGGTATAGCACTTACTTGCTTGGGCTTAAGTCAGGTGTTGGCAACTCAAAAAAGAAATCAGAGAATCTCCTATACAAATCTAGCTCTCAATAATCTTTTTTTATTTTTTTGAGACAGGGTCTCACTATGCAATTCAGGCTGGCCTTGAGCTCACTTTTGTAGCCCAGGCTGGTCTTGAACTCACACCAATCTTCCTGCCTCAGCCTCCCAAGTGCTGGGATTACAGGTGTGCGCCACCATACCTGACTCAATAATCTTCTGAAAAATTGAAATATATGGTAACAACAATCTAAGTGTTGGCTAGGAGTCCCATGTATTCTTTAGCTGACTGTATCCCTTCATAACTCTTAAATTTCACAGTCCTGGCAATAATAATAACAAACAAACAAACTTCCTGCTAGGGAGTTGGGAGTTTAGCTCAGTGGTACAGTGCTTGCTAGCAAGTATGAAGGTCTGGGCTTGATTATTAGCAATACTAAAATATTAAACAAAAAATTTCCTGCCTAGTTTTTGTAAATGTCTGAGTTTGCAAACTCTCCTTTGGAAGACCTAAGGAAGAAAAGCAGAGCTGGCTAGACCCCAGAACCCCAGGGATCAAGCCTTGATCCAGCTCTGGATATAAGCTGGGCCCTCTCACCTGATAAATCAGTAACAGCAGGGTCTGCTAGTCGTCCATAGTGTGCCATGAGTTTGAGCTTTGTCTCCTGCTTCCTGTGTTTCTTGCCCACATAATGTTGTTGAGCCATAACGGGATCATTGAAAGTTGCATGGCAGAGGCTGCAGAACTTGTCTGGGTCTATTGTCTCTCTATTCTGGTGCAAGGCTAAGGTGGAGGACACAACAAAAAAGATGTGTAAGTCATTTTGACAGAGCTCAACTGGAAGAGTTCAAACAGAAACAAGAATTCAAACAGAAACAATGAAACAAACAAACAAAAAACAAAACCCAGAAGGTGCCAAGCTTTCCAACATATTGAAGAAGAAAGGCAGTATCAATAATTACACCTGCAAATGTGGCATTACCTGTGTGGGTCACACAGTGAACACCTTCTCTAACTGGGAAAACTGGAAGATTTGGGGGAGCCCAAAGAGCAGTTAATTCACTCAGCAATTTCAACTACTCTAGGCATGCAAGTCCTGATTTATCCATACTTTTAAGAGGCTCTGAACTTCTGTCATGAAGTTGCCAAACCATAATAGACTAGAGTTGCATACTTATAGTCTTTTCATCTCAGAATTTCCTGGAATTTTCCAACAAGTAGGAGAAGTCTGGGTAATTCTCATCCTGAAAGCATCCCAGTTATAAACCTAGGTAGGACCAAGGCATTCATGGAAACACTGAGGTTCTGAGCTTATACAGGGTCAGGCAACAATAGTAGCAGTGTCTTCTAGGCTTCATTATACTCTACACTAAAGGAAGGAGAGAGGAGGATAACATTTAGTTACACATTTTGTAAATATGTTTTTTTCCTTTACTACTCAGTACTCCAGTGAGTGATGTAGCATTTTGTCATATTACAGATAAAAACTGAAGCTCATATAGGTAAAATAACTTGTCCAAATCATCTTGCTTGTGAGAGAACCCAGGTCGGTGGGGCCCTAAAGCCCATGATCTCTTTGCTTTGGCAAGCCATCAGGATGCGGCAAGAAGACATGAAGTCCAGTGTCCATCTTCAGGAAACATCCCTGGCTCTGTTCAGGGTGTAAGGCAGCTAATCAGAGCTTGGCAAGGGCACATGTGTGAGCCTCTTGATGCTACCTGTATCTGTGCACCTTAAAAGTGGATGCCCTGATTCAGTGATAAGTCCACATGGCTAGAATGGTGTTAACTTAGCAGCCACTGCTAGAAAAATGGGCCCAGAATCCCCACCAGTAATAGAGGAGGGATAGGGCTTAGCAGCATACACAGAGAGATGATGACTCAGATGCCCTTTCATCCCACTCTACTTTATCTGGGATGTTTTGAGGATTTTTAGAAAGCCAGAAGAAAAGCTAATTTTTGCCATAATACTGTTACAATATAGGAAATTTCAACTTCTCTGGCTATTTTTTTCTTCGATATGTCGCTGAAGAAGTAAAGTCAATATAACTATTTCATGAGGAGATAATCAGTTTGTGGTGCTATAAAAAAAGCAAATTAAGACAAGCATGGTGGTGCATGCTTGTAGTATTAGTAGTCCAGAGGCTGAGGCAAGAGGACTGCTGTGAGTTTCAGGACAGCAAGTATATAAAATGAGTTCCAGGCCAGCCTAAACCACCTAGTGAAACCCTGTCTCAAGAAACAAAAAATAAAACAAAACAAAGCAACAAATTAAAAATCAATTTATTGCTTATTTCAACTTTATAAAACAAATAAAGAAATAAGTAATTGCACAAAAGAAGATCAAAAGCATAGAGACTACAGAGTGTTTTTCAGTATCTTCCAATTTTTCTACAATGAATATAATATTTTAACATCAAAGAGATAGCAATAAGCCGGACGTGGTGGCTCACGCCTGTAATCCCAGCACTCGGGAGGCTGAGGCAGGAGGATTGGTGCGAGTTCGAGACCAGCCTGGGCTACAAAAGTGAGCTCAGGACCAGCCTCAACTGCATAGCGAGACCCTGTCTCAAAAAGACAAAAAAAAAAAAAAAAAAACAAATGCATAAATAAGGGCCAGGGAGATAGCTCAGTAGCATAAGTACCTGGCAAGCACAAGTACTAAATTCAATCTCAGAACTGCCAAAAGAACAAAAGAAAACAAAGCAAAGCAAAAATAAAATAAGAGAACAAGAAAAATCATTGTTCGAAAGATACCAGAAAAGTATCAGAAGTGAACAGTTAAAAGTTGGAAAAACTAAAAAAAAGAAGTTGGAAAAACTGCTTAATGGACATCCTAAACCAGCGAAAACTACAGAATCTTAGGAAATAATCTGAAATATGAAAAGAGAATTATATAGGGATGTCCATGGCTGACATCATTTGTAATACCAAGAATGGGGGGATTATATGTTCATCATGAGAGCAGTTGTTAAATGTGGTATAAAATAGTCACTCAAATGCCTAACGAAGTTTCTTTTTTTGTGTGTGTGTGTGGAGCCAGAGATTGAACTCAGGATCTTGCACTTACCAGGCAGTCACTTGTACCCCTGAGCTATCTCCCTGACACCCCCAATTTAAAAAAAAATTATTTATTTATTAATTTATTTTCTAAACTTTATTTAAGTTATGGCCGGCTCAGCCTGCTATGGGGGTGAGGCTAGCGCAGCATGTGGTGCCAGGGATCAAACCATGGTCCCTGGGGTTGCCTAAGCTTGACTAAGCAGGCACTTCAGACCACTGAGCTATCCCACCGGCCCCCAAAATTTCTTTTAGTGACAGTGAAATATAAATTTTACATTAAATGAAAAGGTAGAAAAAGAAATTATACATATAATATAGTCATGTTCAAAGATAGCAGTACAATCTATACATATATCATTTGAAATGTCACCCATTTATTAATAGTGCTTCTCTTGGTGATAGAATCTGGGGAATACTTTACTTTTTTCTTTATATTATTTGCATTGTGTGTCCTACAATTACTTACAGTGAGCATGTGTAATTTTTTTTAGCATGTGTAATTTTTTGTTTTTTTTTTTTTTTTTTTTTTGGTGGGACCAAGGTTCAAACTCACGACCTTGCACTTGCCCAGCAGGCACTTGTGCCTCAGAGCTATCTCCCCAGCTCCCCAGCATGTGTAATTTTTATAAAAAATGTTATTTAACATATTGTATTTATAAGCCCATATACACAGAGTTCACCTACATACACATAGAACATATATAAACAGATATACACACATATGCATGACAAAAGATTATAGATAATACTCTGAAATTTTAACAGTATTTATCATAGAATAGTAAATTCTGATAATTTTTTCCACTTATCTGTACTCTTCATATTTCCTACAACATGCTTACATTTATACACACACACACACACACACACACACACACACACACACACACACACACACGTATCCCCAGCACTGGGGAGTGAACTCAGGTTCTTGCACTTAACAGGCAGGCACTTGTACCCCTGAGCTATCTTCCCAGCCTATTACATTATTTATATATTAGAAAAATGTTTAAACCAAGCGTAGTGGTGCACGCCTGTAATTCCAGCACTCGGGAGGCTGAGGCAGGAGGATCGGTGCGAGTTCGAGACCAGCCTGGGCTACAAAAGTGAGCTCAAGGCCAGCCTCAACTGCATAGCGAGACCCTGTCTCAAAAAGATGAAAAAAGAAAAATGTTTAATTTCACAACAGAATTATAAATGTGCAACAACATGGAAATATGGTCCGGAGATATAGCTCAGTGGCCTTACAAGCACCTGTCTGGCAAGCACAATGTACTGACTTCAATTTCCAGTACCAAAAAAAGTAGAAAACATGGAAATATGCTTCAACTAAAAAAATTAAATGAAAACTGAAATACAAATAACTCATGCACTATGATTACAACTACATAAAAAAATCTTATGAAGGGGGCTGGGGAGATGGCTCCGTGGCACAAGTGCCTGCCTGGCAAGTGCAAGGTCGTGAGTTTGAACCCTGGTCCCGCAAAAAAAAAAAAAAAAAAAAAACAGAAAACAAAAAACAAAAAACAAAACAAAACAAAAAAATCTTATGACAAGGGGCTGGGGACAAGTGCCTGCTGGGCAAGTGCAAGGTCGTGAGTTCGAACCCTGGTCCCACAAAAAAAAAAAAAAAAAAAAAAAAATCTTATGACAAAAGCTAAAAGCAAATACGGAAAATAACATCTTTATTTGGAAGTTTTGGGGCTGGGAAGATAGTTCAGGGTCTCAGTGCCTGGCTGGCAAGCATAAGGACCTGAGTTTGATTCCTGGTACTGCATGCTGTGCTAGACTGGAAACTAGGTGTGGTGGTGCATGCCCGTAATCCCAGTACTGGGGAGACTGAGAAAAGGAGGATCACTACAAGTATGAACTGTGGGTGAGACTTTGTAAGAAATAAATTTTTTTTTGTCTTTTTTTTTTTTTTTTGAGACAGGGTCTCACTATGCTGTTCTGGCTGGCCTTGAGCTCACTTTTGTAGCCCAGGCTGGTCTCGAACTCGCACTGATCCTCCTGCCTCAGCCTCCCAAGTGCTGGGATTACAGGCATGTGCCACCATGCCCAGCTAGAAATAAATTTTTAAAAATATTTTAAAAAGATATAGAAGTTTTGGATGAATCCAAGGATTTTTTTTTTCTATCTTTTTAAGACAGGCTATCTTAACAGTGGCAATAATAATAGTAGCAGAGGCTGTCTTTATGAATATCCATCATGCTCTATTTTTTTTCTTGTTTCAGAACTCTTGTTTGTTTGTTTATTTATTTTCATGGCCGGCCCAGCCTGCCCTGAGGGCAGGGCTGGCACAGCATGTGGTGCTGGGGACTGAACTGTGGTCTCTGCAGCTGCCCAAGCTTTCCTAAGCATGCGCTTTAGACCACTGAGCCATCCCACCCGGCCCCTCATGCTCTATTTTTATTTTTTATTATTTATTTATTTATTTTTTGTCTTTTTTTTTGAGACAGGGTCTCACTGTGCAGTTCAGGCTGGCCTTGAGCTCACTTTTGTAGCCCAGGCTGGTCTCGAACTCACAGCGATCCTCCTGCCTCAGCCTCCCGAGTGCTGGGATTACAGGCGTGCGCCACCACGCCCGGCCTCATGCTCTATTTTTAATGTATATTATTTTATTCTCATGATCCATAAAGTCTACCACATTAACATTTTACAGGTGAGGAGATCTCACATAAAGAAGACATACAAATGGTAAATAGCAGTGCCAGGATTCAAACCTGTTTGTCTTGAAAGTCCTCATTTTATTAATACTGCAAATAACTAGAAGTGGACATAAGACAGTGTAATTACTATTTTCCACCCTATCTTCAAAGCCTTCTAAAACATTAATGTCTTGCTTTCACAATACAATAAAACAAAAAGGATAAGTACTATAAGTAGTACAGTCTATATCTTGGTCCAGAGTAGAGAAGCAAAAATTACCAAGCAGAAAATGACATAAAGATCAAAGAACTCTCACTCTTAACTAATTAGAGTTAGCAGAGGTTAAAAATCTCAGCAAGGGGCTGGGGAGAGAGCTCAGTAGAATAAGTGCCTGCCTGGAGAGCGCAGGGTCCTGAGTTCAATCCCCAGTACTGTAAAAAAAAAGAAAGAAAGAAAAAGAAAAAAGAAAACCTCAGTAAGTTAGGAATTAATGAAATGAAAGTGAGGGCAAAGACTCAGGACTGGCAAGATAAAGGAAACTACTTTTGAAGTCACTGTACTAGGAATGAATCTATGGTAGCTGCAAATATCTTTGTGGGCAGTGGTATAGGCATTGAAGTATTCTGCTTTGAAAGGCAAGTCCCTGTCTTGGAACAGGCAGCTTCTGAGGATTAAAGTGGGCAGGGCATAACCTGAGCACAAGACAGGGATTTAGCTTTTAACTGGAAATATGTAGTAATAGAAGCAGGTGAAAGACTTTGACACTTCTAAATTATAATTATTGGTCAGGACAAAAGCTTAGGTTAAGAAGCTTCTACTGAGAAAAACTGACCAAATCAATAAAAGGGAGGTTAGGTGAGCACAACTCTGAGGCTGCATTCCAGTGAAGCAGATCTACTTTGATATTTGTATGGGTCTCAAAAGTAGTTCAAACGCTCCAAGTCTGTGGCCCCAAGGAGCATGTCTGGGAGCAACAGTCAGTGAGGCCCATAGGACAAGGGGATCCCAACAAAGCACTACTCAGGAAAACAAGTACCTTCCACCTTAGTGGATTGCTGCTTCAGCTTTAAGTTCTTTGCGTGGGTCTTCCCCAGGTAATGCGACTGGGCCACAACAGGGGAGGAAAAGGTCATGTTACAGATGGGGCAGCACTGGTTCTTGTCTTTGCTTCTGCTGCTCTTCTGGTTGGGAGAAAGAACACAGGTCTGATCATGCCACTGCTCAGCCAGAATATATTTCATGGTTCCCCATTGCCCTTAAGATACTGGGCATTTAAGACCCCCTTCATACATTAAAACTCAACCTACCTTTCTGGGTTTTTTTTTCTCCAGCTACTTTGTCTCAGGCTGCATCATTCCCCACTGTAGTTTTCTGTTATTTCCCTGCTTTATTTGGGGTATTCTTGTTGCTTAATTTTTTTTTTTTTTATCTTTCCTTTCCTTCCTGGCATTATGTTTATGTCTGCATGGTCTTCAAGGTCCAGTTTAAATATTAGCTTTTATTTTTTTTTAAATTTATTTATTTCTTTCTTGCTTCAGAACCTTTATTTGTTTATTCACTCATTTTTATGGCCGGCTCAGCCTGCCCTCAGGGCAGGGCTGGCGCAGCATGTGGTGCCGGGGATTGAATCAAGGTCCCTGAAGCCACCCAAGCTTTCCCAAGCAGGGGCTTTAGACCACTGAGCCATCCCGCCGGGCCCCTAAATATTAGCTTTTTTTTTTTTTTTTTTTTGTGGGACCGGGGTTTGAACTCACGACCTTACACTTGCCATGCAGGCACTTGTGCCACGGAGCTATCTCCCCAGCCCCTATATTAGCTTTTAATCTGGGAGGTTTTTAGTAAAAAGTCACTTAGTAAACAGTTATCCAGCCCTTCTGTATATGCGTTCCAGGAAAAATTCATGTTGCTTTTCGTTTCGTTTCTTTTTTTTTTTTTTTAATGGTGCTTTTCCTCTGTAATCCCACAGCACTAAATAGATCTTTACTATACTTCTGGCTAATACCCTAAACCAGTGGTGAAAAGCCAGTGGCATGTGCCTCAGCAGGCTGTTTGTATCACTGAAAGTTCCAAAATGTTTGCCTTCCTTGCCCTATCCTGACAGTGTCATAGCTTAGGAACCCTTTCTGAGAACTCAAGTGTAACATCTGGGCACTGACTCATCTTTGTTTCTTAGCTTCATACTGTGCTGGAATCTGGGATACAGTAGATGTCCAGGGTTCTTTGAATAGGAATATCAATTTTTTTTTTAAGGAAGAAAATGTTTGTTTGTTTGTTTGTTTGTTTATTTATTGTTTCACAACCTTTGCTTGTTTATTCACTCATTTTTATGGCTGGCTCAGCCCGCCCTGAGGGCAGGGCTGGCGCAGCATGTGGTGCCCAGGATTGAACTGCGCTCCCTGAAGCCACCCAAGCTTTCCCAAGCAGGCGCTTTAGACCACTGAGCCATTCTGCCGGGCCCGAAAATGTTTATTTAGCTCATAATTTGTGGAAGTTTTAGTCTAATCAGCTGGCTCCAAGGCCCAGCAGCACATGGTAGAGGGCAGTAGTTCATGGCAGCAGAAAACAGCAAAACAGCTAAGAGCAAAAGGGAGGAGCAGAGGTAGCTGCCTGATTATTATTATTATTATTATTATTTTTTTTTTTTTTTGGTGTGTGTGTGTGTGTGTGTGTGTGTGTGTGTGTGTGTTTTAGGGAAGGGTCTTACTACTAGATCAGACCCATAGTGATCTGCCTGTTTATTATAGCCTATCAAGAACTGGGTATACAAGTATGTACTATCACGTCCGGTCTCAAATGCTGTCTCAGTGCACCCCAGGGTGGGGCCAGCATGGCAGGCCCAGGGATTGAATCCCTGGCCCATGCACCTGCTTGTAGGTGCTTTAATCCGCTGAGCTATTTAGCCGGCCCCTTTTCATTTGGTTTTATTTCTTGATTATTATTAGAACAGAAAATGTATTTTATTTTATTTATTTATTTATTTATTTATTTTGTCTTTTTGAGACAGGGTCTTGCTGTGCAGTTCAGGCTGGCCTTGAGCTCACTTTTGTAGCCCAGGCTGGTCTCGAACTTGCACCAATCCTCCTGCCTCAGCCTCCCAAGTGCTGGGATTATAGGCGTGTGCCACCACGCCTGGCTCTAGAAAATGTATTTTAAGCCTATTTAAGATCCACCAATTTTTCTGAAAAGAATTACACTTGAATAAGGTATTTATTGGTACTACTGACATTTTGGGTTCAGGAGTTCTTTGCTGGTGATGTGTGCTGTGATCTCATCTGAACTACTCAGTCACCCTGCCAGGAACTGCAGGAACTAAAGAACAAGGACAAAACTGACTTGCCTAAGGTCACAGGGCTGATTTTTGCCTTCTTGAATTGTAAATAATGACAAAAGCAAACAGAATATGAATCCAGTGAACTCCAAGAAGGACAAACAAAGCCTGTCCTTCTAACCATCGGCACAGTAAACTCTTAATTTATTAAGCATCTAGTTGGAACTAGAGTTTTTAAATAAACTTTATTTATTTACTTACGTTATGGCTGGCTCAGCCTGCCCTAGGGGTTGGCTGGCGCAGCATGTGGTGCCAGGGATTGAACCATGGTCACTGCAGTTGCCTAAGCTTGCCTAAGCAGGTACTTTAGACCACTGAGTTATCTCGCTGGCCCAGGTACTAGAGATTTACCTCATAGTATTTTCTTTTTTTTTTAAGACATGGTCTTACTACGTAGTTCAGGGTAGCCTTGAATTCACTATGCAGCCCAAGCTAGCCTCAGACTTGTGGTGATCCTTCTGCTTTAGCCTTCCAAGTGTGTGTCCTCATGCCCACCTAAGAGTACTTTAGGAGGCAGAAGTTATCTCCACTTTATGAGTGAAGTTCAGAGAGCCTGCTTTCTTCTTATCCCATGATGTGTACAGCCTCCCACAGAACAACAACAACAAAAATGATGGCATTCCAGAGGGACTAGGGTCGTTTTTTGGTTTTTTTTTTAAGTATAATCCTTGAAATAATTCTGAGACAAAAAATAAATGCAATTACTTCTTAATCAAAGCAGGCAATGGTTTTACTAATTTATTCAAAACATTCAAGTGCTGAGCTCAGTTGTTTTCCTTGGCTCTCAAGAAAATATGCAGTCTGGCTTCTTTCTACTTTCTCCTGTGCAGCTTCTAGTCCTGATCCATGAAACCACTGAGTTGTAACATTTAGCAATAGTTCCATTTATTAAGTCTGGACTGTGTGTGAGATCCCATTTTGGGTGCTTTAAAAAAAAAAAAAAAACAAAAAAAACTTTTGTTTTACTTAGGAAAAATTATGATAATGAGATGTTATCCTCATCTTTGTGGAGGAGGAAATCAAAGCTCAGAGAATAAGACCTGGAGAAAATATGCAACAGGGCTAGGATTTGCAGCCAAGTCATTATGACTCTTTCACCGCACCAACCTGCTTGCTGGCTTCATCAGGAAGTGAGCGGTCTCAACGTGGCAGCTGTATTACCTGATCTGAGTCTAGCCTCTTCATTTCCCCCTTTAATGTCTCCATTCCATGGATTGCTAGGTATCTCTTCACTTTGTTGGCATGTTTTTTGCTCTGCAAGAACCCAGGAAAAAGATGAAAGATAGCCAAATGCTGATTCATGTTGAAGGCACTTAAAACCATTAGATTTTTATCCAAGTTGTCCTCTCAGAAACTTTTGAGGTTGGGAGAGAAAGTTTATTGAGTTCCTATTCTATACAAGCCATTTTACATGCTATTATATTTAATCTTCAAAACAACCTATGAGAAAATTGTTACATGAAGAAACTCAAACTGAAAATGAAGTGTCTTGCCCATGGGTAGCAGAATTGAGATTCAAATTTAGGTTAATTTAAAACAATGCCTCTTAATTTCTACTGTACCAAGCCACAAAGGAAGATACATATATAAAGGATCCAATTTGTAGATGTAAGATGAGACTAGAGGAAATCAAGTTAGTCTTCAAGTATAAGCTGATATGCAGGAAGGCAATATCTAGAGGTAAAGAAAGTATCACCCTTCACCATGTAAGCCAGGGAGAAGTGAGGGCTTGGCACTGGGTTGGAAAAATGAAGCACTGCTAAAGTATAGTGACTTACCTGATAATGCGCCAGCTTCTGGGACTCAGAAATCAGCAAAGCACAGCAAACCTTACACTGGGTGTTGGTGAAGAGACACTGATTCTTCTGGATCATGTGCTCCACTACAGAGAAGAAAAGAAAAAATCTGAGTTAACAAACAGTACCTCTGGGCTGGGGAGATAGCTAGTGGTCTAAATAGCTGCCTGGCAAGAGCAAAGACCTGGGTTAAGTCCTTGGTACAGCATGTCATGTTGGTTCTGGGTACTGAGTTAGCCACAGAAACTGGGCATGATGCCACATACCTGTAACCCCAGCACTGGTGAGGCTGAGGAGGATCACTATGAGTCTAAGCTATATAGTGCAACTCTGTATGAAATAAAAAAATTATTTTCAAAAACCCCAAAATCAGGGGCTGGGGAGATAGCTCTAAGGCACAAGTGCCTGCCTGGCAAGTGCAAGATCATGAGTTTGAACCCCGGTCCTGCAAAATCAATCAATCAATCAATCAATCAATAGTACCTTAATTGCACTGTCTTTGAACACTGCCTCAAATCCATGGACAGAGAAATAAAATGTACAGCAGTACACACAAGATGTTACCTGCATCTCCTATTATATCCATGACTCTGCTAAGGTCTAACATCACCTGCACTGTTACTTATTTTATAATTTTATGCATGCCAACTTTATTTATTTACTACTTTCTTGTATAAAGGGATTTTTAGTTCAGTGCTAGAATGCTTGCCTAGAATATGTGAGGCTCGGGGTTCAATTTCCAGTACCATACACACATATACAAACCACACACAGAAGAAAATGGAGAATCTTTAGATCACAGACTTAGATACTAATAAAAGTAAATAAAATAAAAATGAAAAAATTCCAGCCAGATATTAGTGTCAAAGGATTGGTGCACTCCCTAAGAAGGGTAAGAAGTCAGATATGGCAATCAATATGCACCAAGAGCCCCAGTTACTTGGGAGGCTGAAGGAAAACGATTTTATAAGTCTAGGAGCTCAGCCTGGGCAACATTTGAAGACCCCATCTCAAAAAAAAAAAAAAAAAAAGTGGAAGAATTAGAGAGCAGTAACTATGAAGAGAGGGATTTTTGTTTTGCTGTTTTGGAGATGGGTTCTTGCTATGCAGTTTAGGATGGTCATGAACTCATACCCTCTTGCCTTAGCCTCTCTTATTCTAGGATTACAGGAATGTGCTACCATACTCAGATGAAAAGTTTTTAAAATATAGTAGTATTGGGGCTGGAGAGATAGCTCAGGGGCACAAGTGACAAGGGCCTGCCTGGCGAGTGCAAGGTCCTGAGTTTGATCCCAAGTTCTGTAAAAAAATAAAATATGGTAGTATCTGATACTTCTTCCCAGGTAGAATCAAGAGACTAAAAGATCTAAAAGGAAAAGAATTTTCTTACTTTTAAAAATTTTTATTATTATTGTTATTTTAAAGTGTTGCTCAAGGCCAGCTGTGATTTCGTGATCTTTTTGCCTCAGTCTCTCACACAACTGGGATTACAGTCATGTACCACGTCTGGCTTCTCATCATCCTTGGTTTTATTTATTTATTTATTTTTAAAATTTTATTTTTTTCTTGTTTCAGAACTTTTGTTTGTTTGTTTATTTATTTTTATGGTTGGCTCAGCCTGCCCTGAGGGTAGGACTGGTGCAGCAAGTGGTGCCGGGGATCAAACCGCAGTCCCTGCAGCCGCCTGCAGGCGCTTTAGACCACTGAGCCATCCTGCCAGGCCCCTGTCCTCGGTTTTAGATGTGAAGCATCTAAAGTGGCCTAATGTATTACACTAGTTTCACACTGTAAGTAACATAATATTAGCCTGTGCTTAACTGCGGGGCCTGGATTACAAAGCTTTGCCTTTCTAAGGTAGGAATAATGTCACCAAAGGCAAGAATTTGGGGACCTTCCAAATTTTGAAGTTCAGCACAGGAAGTAAAGTGCAATATAAAACAAAATGAGGGGCCCGGCGGGATGGCTCAGTGGTCTAAAGCGCCTACTTGGGAAGCTTGGGCGGCTTCAGGGACCGCGGTTCAATCCCCGGCACCACATGCTGCGCCAGCCCTGCCCTTGGGGTGGGCTGAGCCGGCCATAAAAATGAGTGAATAAACAAACAAGGGTTCTGAAATAAGAAAAAATAATAATAATAAATAAAATTAAAAAAAAATAAAACAAAATGAATAGAGAGGTGGCAATTCTGGTTAAAAGACATCCCAAAAAGCAACTATAGAAGTGGACAAAACAACAACCTATGCACCTTAGAAATTGACAAAAGGCACTCAACAATCTCAAAAGCAATTATGGTTACAAAATAACTTTGATAAGACTGAAGCTCTGCCGGGCGTGGTGGCTCACGCCTGTAATCCCAGCACTCGGGAGGCTGAGGCAGGAGGATTGGTGCGAGTTCGAGACCAGCCTGGGCTACAAAAGTGAGCTCAGGACCAGCCTCAACTGCATAGCGAGACCCTGTCTCAAAAAAAAAAGACAAAAAAAAAAAAGACTGAAGCTCTGGTTTTCTTATGTGAAGCTAGTCTCCATTCCTCTCATACTCAGTTGGTGGAGTCTACCATGGAGGGACAGGCTGTGAGAACCACTGTCTTCCTCACGGAGGAGGGAATTTTACTACTCAACTTTGAGTGGCAGGTAAGGACCACTCTCAGTGATACTAGGATTACAGGCATGCACCACCACAACCGGCCCAAATAAAATATTGACTTTTGAAGTCTTTAGCCACCATGTAAATGTCTATTTTGAGGCCACCAGGTTGTGAGACACCCTAACTAGTCCATGTAGGGACCATGTGGAGAGGCCCTGACACCCCATGGTAAGAGAGATTTTTGGTCATCTCCCAGAAATTCCCTTCACCCAGGTTTAGTTTTTTTTTTTTTTTTTTTTGTCTTTTTGAGACAGGGTCTCACTATGCAGTTCAGGCTAGCCTTGAGCTCACTTTTGTAGCCCAGGCTGGTCTCGAACTCACAGCGATCCTCCTGCCCCAGCCTCCCGAGTGCTGGGATTACAGGCGTGCGCCACCACGCCCGGCTCACCCAGGTTTAGTTTTATTCACCATCTGATTATAACTGCCCAGGAAATCTTTTTTTTTAAACATTTTATTTTATTTATATATTTTTCTTTCTTGTTTCAGAACTTTTGTTTATTTATTTATTTTTATGGCCAGCTCAGCCTGCCCTGAGGGCAGGGCTGGTGCAGCATGTGGTGCCAGGGATTGAACCGCGGTCCCTGCAGCCGCCTAAGCTTTCCTAAGCAGGCACTTTAGACCACTGAGCCATCCTGCTGGGCCCCTGCCCAGGAAATCTTGATCTAGAATTATCTAGACATGCCCTCCACAAATTCCTGACCCCAAAAAACCCCAAAGAGTTCTACAAGCATGTGGGAAGGTAAGATTAACAAGAAAAAAGAACTTAGGCAAATAACAGAATTCTGGGAAAGTACCCTGTCTTAGTTACTTTTCTCTTGTTGCTGGGACAAATACTCAACACTCAAAATGAAGGAAGAAAAGGTTTATTTAGCTCACAGTTAATGGAGGTTTCAGTCCATACTCGGCTGGATCCAAGGCAGAGAGGCACAATGTAGAAGCCAACAGTTCATGGTGGCAGAACAGCAACAAAATGGTGACAGAGGCAACCAACCAATCAGGGCAGCAGAGCAACAGCTTGAGTCTGTCTCTCTGTCTCTAAATTGCAACAGGCTCTGTGCCTTAGCCTATCTGCCTCAGGCCACACCTATAATTCCCAGCAGTACTCAGACCATAATCTCATCAGTACTAAAACACATAACCCCAGGGATCATGGATCAAGTCTCAAATTCTAGAAGTCCCTGCCCCATGATTGCATGAGGCTTTGGGGGGACAACTAGACATAAACCATAACATACCCAGACTACAAATAACTATTGCTCTGATATATCCATTAACACCAATTGCAAACACTGGAAAGGTGTGATACAGGCACTTAGGTGTTTAAAATATCACTAGAGAGGCAGAAAGAATGGTACTAGGCTTCAGCTCTCGAGAAAAATGCAAAAATGTTCCAGTAGGCTAATAAGTTTCTGAGGCCTTCTCAGCTTTGCTGGAAGAAAAAACTTTCACTATCAACTAAACTTCTCCCTCAACCTATAAAGCAGTGGTTCTCAACCTTTCTAATGCCGTGACCCCGAAATACAGTTCCTCATGTTGAGGTGACCCCAAACCAAAAAATAATTTTGGTGGCTAATTCAAAACTGTAATTTTGCTAGTTATGATTTGGAATGTAAATACATGATATGCATTATGTATTTCCCGATGGCTTTAGGCAACCCCTGTGTTTTGGTCATTCGACCCCCGTGGGGGTCACGACCCACAGGTTGAGAACTGCTGCTATAAAGCTAGAAAACAGATGCTAAGCCGGGCATGGTGGCTCACGCCTGTAATCCCAGCACTTGGGAGGCTGAGGCAGGAGGATTGGTGCGAGTTCGAGACCAGCCTGGGCTACAAAAGTGAGCGCAGGACCAGCCTCAACTGCATAGCGAGACCCTGTCTCAAAAAGACAAAAAAAAAAAAAGAAAACAGATGCTAGAATACTGATATAGAAAGATCTCCTAGGGCCTGGAAGGATGGCTCAGTGGTCTAAAGCACCTGCTTAGGAAAGCTTAGGCGGCTGCAGGGACCGCGGTTTGATCCCTGGCACCACATGCTGCACCAGCCCTGCCCTCAGGGCAGGCTGAGGTGGCCATAAAAAAATAAATAAATAAACAAACAAAAGTTCTGAAACAAGAAAAAAATAAAATTAAGTTAAATTAAAAAAAGAGAAAGATCTCCTAATTCCATGACTTTTCTTTTTATTTTTGTTTGAATCCACAAGTCTTCTACATGCTAGGCAAGCATTTTACTGACCTTTTTAAAAAATTTTGAGACAATCTAAATTGCTAAGGCTGGTCCTAAATTTACAATCCCTCTGCCTAAACCTCCAGAGTAGTTGGGATTACAGTCATGTTCCATTGCACTCAGGGTTATGACCTTTCATTTTTTTAAAAAAAATCTTACTTATTTGGTACAGGGTCTCACTATGAAGCTCAGACTTGCAATGACCCTCCTGTCTCTGCCTCTCCAGTGCTGGGATTATAGGCATGCACCACCATACCCAGTTTCCAGGCAGGCAGAGTGCTAGCGCAGCATGTGATACCAGGAATCAAACCTGGGTCCTTGCACTTGGCAGGCAGTCACTTAGACCATGGAGCTATCTTCCCAGCCCCATGACCTTTCTTAACAACAGGCAAGAGATACAGGAGTATGGTCTTTACTATGTGTCTGGTTCCAAATCTTTCTTTTTAAGAATTTTATTTATTTATTTATTTTCTTGTTTCAAAACTTTCGCTTGTTTGTTTGTTTACTTATTTATTTATTTATTTTAAACTTTTTTTTTTCTTGTTTCAGAACCTTTATTTGTTTATTCACTCATTTTTATGGCCGGCTCAGCCCATCCCGAGGGTAGGGCAGGTGCAGCATGTGGTGCCGGGGATGGAACCTCAGTCCCTGAAGCCGCCCAAGCTTTCCCAAGCAGGCGCTCTAGACCACTGAGCCATCCTGCCGGGCCTGTTTATTTATTTTTCTGGCCAGCTCAGCCTGCCCTGAGGGCAGGGCTGGTGTAGCATGTGGTGCCGGGGATCGAACCATGGTCCCTGCAGCTGCCCAAGCTTTCCTAAGCTGGCGCTTTAGACCACTGAGCCATCCT
>PVJA010019008.1:0-39048 GCA_004027025.1 Myocastor coypus
TTTTTTTTTTTTTTTTCCGCATTCTTCTTAAATACATAGATAGCATTGCTTTCAGTTACCGTTTAAAGGGCAACCTGTATAACGACTTTACTTTCTCATAATAGGGTTGGATGTTTTTTCTTTATGTGCTCACTCTGTCCCTGTCATAACCCAAATGCAGATGTTCAGAGGCAGCTGACCTAGTCAGAGAGAGGCTGTCAGCCATCTGAGGTCTGGGATCTTAGCACAGAAAAACATCAGCTGGACTTATGACCATGACCTCACTTTAACCTCTCGCTACCCATTTGCACTCACCCGTTAAACTTTGTGCTTTCCAAAGGGTGGCTTTACTTTTGTGTCTGTGGGTGCTTAACAGGGCATGATGTGTCAAACAGTAATACTTTGAAGAAAAATTCTCAAGCCTGTGCTCACGTCCTTCAGTCTGTGCTCTCAGCGTCTGTACTTCCTGCTGCTTGGTGTTGATATTATTATTAATAGTGTCATTTTCGCCATTGTGATTGCTTTGATCCTATCCATGACGAAGGACCAGATTCAGGAGAAAGTGTAAGAATTGAGCCTTTGGCTTTTGCCTCTCATTACAAGCCCTTATCAAATGTGAGGGAGAAGGCAGGTGGAAAACTTAAGGTTTGAATTGTGTATTTGGGGCTGGAGTGTGACTCAGTGGTCTGGTATATGAGAGGCTCTGGCGTTTAGTCCTTCACCAGCAAAACGAAAGAGCATATTTTGTGTCTGTGTACTTTAATGCAAATTCTTCAAATTCATTGTGCCCATCTATGCCCTTCTCCCTTGACTCCAGTCATTGTTCAAACACTTGTCCTCATCCCCCTTTGCATTTTTCTTTGTATATTTTTATTATTACCGCTGAGGTTGTTCTTTTATTTCATCATTAAGTATGTATTGAGTACTGTGAAAGAGCTGAATTTTGCCACATGCCTAAAGTGTACATGTTGAAACTAAATGCTACTATGGATACTATCTGGAGCTGGGGCCTCGAGGGGGTGACTGGTGTTGATGATGTCTTGAGGGTGGGATTATCTTGACAGCCCTAATCCTTAGAGTCAGACACCAAGAGCCTGTTCTCTTAAGAAAGGGTCCTGTGAGGATACAGCCAAAAGATAGAAGTGACCCCTTATCAGAACACCTACTTTGGCTACACTTTTTGGTGGTACCTCAGGTTGAACTCAGAACCTTGCGCTTGCCCGGTGGGCTTTCTCCACAGCTCAAACTGAGCTACTTTGGTCATGGACTTTTAACTTCCAGAACTACAACAAAATGCATTTATTTCAGCACTTGGGTTTGTGGTATTTTTGTTATAGTGCCCGGGCTGATCAAGACAAGGACCCTCCTATGGCTTCTGTGGAGAGTGGCTATCTCTAGAGAGCAGGCCTTGTGGAGCATTTTATGGGACCTGGAGCACTGAATCATCATTTGCCATTTGTGAGTGGCTGGTTGAAGACACTGACTGGAATACCATGAGAATACTCTGTGTCTATTTCTCCACAGAGTAAGCAGGCTATGGACTGCAGCCTTTTGCTTCCTTTTGCCCAGATCATAAATTTTCTGTACAAAGAATTCTAAAAAGATTTTAAGTTTTTTCAGGGATTTTGGCCTATACTACATATTTATGTCCAATTAAGGTACAAAAGGTGAGGGCTGACCAGCTTGCTCAGCAGACTACAGCGCCTGCTTAGGTAGAGCACAGCCCCATGTGACATGCTGGCCCTGTCCCTGGGGCCCACGTTGAGATGGCAATTTAGACTGGACTGGTCATGGTGGCACAGACCTGTAATCCCAGGTAATCTCGGAAGGCTGAAAACAGGAGGATCACTATGAGTCCAATCTATGTAGTGAAACCCTGCGGACCCTGTAGACCCTGTCCTAAATACAAAACCAAACCAAACCAAACAAACAAAAACAGCATGATAGGCCAAAAGTTAGTTTGACAAAGATGTAGTAGGGCTTTAAATATTGAGTTGTCATATTCTTTTTTTTTTTTTTTTTTTTTTTTTGAGACAGGGTCTCACTATGCAGTTGAGGCTGGCCTTGAGCTCACTTTTGTAGCCCGGGCTGGTCTCGAACTCGCACCAATCCTCCTGCCTCAGCCTCCCGAGTACTGGGATTACAGGCGTGCGCCACCACGCCCGGCTCTGAGTTGTCATATTCTAACTCATCTTTCCGTATGCTTCCTCAACACCTGAAGGAGCATGAAGGGACTAAATCCTTAGATTGATTATTATGCATATTTTTGAAGCTACTAAGTTTTAGGGCAGTTCATAGACAATAATACATGATATAACAGACTCTCAGTTGTTACTTTCTTCTATGGCCCTTTGAAAAGAAAAATAAAAATGCCTTTTTTCTGTTCTGTACTAGAGTTGAAAAGCACTAACATCCTGGAAACCATTCAGATACAACTTTATAAATTATTCATAATTCAATCAACAGCATAAAGTGGCCACTTGTCTTAATGAATTATTATAGCACCCAAACTTTGCCCAAGAAATAACTAAATATAAATACAGCAAAGCCAGGGTAATGTTCCTTTTGAAACTTACGCTAAAGCTTAGGAACACAAATTAGAATTGTTAGATTTTATTGTGTTCTTTCTTTTGGATGAAATGAGTTTTTTTTCTTTTTTTCATGTAGTCTTATTTATACCAAAACCAATGACTTTGGGATGTGCAAAGCAAAAAGGAATTGTGTTTCAGTTTTACATCTCAAGAATCTTACCTTCCTATGGGGCCAGTGAGATATCTCAGCGGTGTAAAGCACCTGCTTAGGCAACCACAGGGATGGAGTTTGGATCCCTGACACCACATGCTGCCAGCCCCACCATCAAGGAAGGCCTGGCCAGAACACAAAATAAATAAAGTTTTTTTTTTTCTTTTTTTTTTTTTAAAAAAAGAACCTTACCTTCC
Organism: Myocastor coypus; assembly: GCA_004027025.1. Taxonomy (NCBI): domain Eukaryota; kingdom Metazoa; phylum Chordata; class Mammalia; order Rodentia; family Myocastoridae; genus Myocastor; species Myocastor coypus. The sequence goes on from PVJA010019008.1 coordinate 2,919, forward strand.
CAAATTGCATTCAGGTGAACTTAGTGTTTATTGAATATCATAATGGGGAGAATTTTGTGTCAAGAGTTGCTGAGTTGGAAGACACCTTGACTGTCGAGGGATTCATAAGATGTGCAATGCAGTGTAATTCCAGGAGTTCAGAAGCTGAAAGGCTGAATGATGCTGTAAAATATGGGTGGGAACTGTGCACCTGGGAACTCAGGATCTAATTTTGGAGGCAGATGGGAGCCACAGGAAGGATTCAGCATGAGCACTTGTGGTTATGACACAGTTCTTAGGAAAATGAGTTTGTCTCCCAGGGTGAGTTAGATTGGAGACAGAGGGAGAGATCAGGTGACAGAAGTGTGTGAGGTTTAAGACATTGTCCCTCCTGACCTTCATGCTCTGTGGATAAGCAGGGTACTTTGAACCCTGGTGATGGCAGCGCTGTTGGTCCTTAACACCTGAGGTACACAGGTAGGAGATGTAAAAACCACGTGTTATCTAGAAAACTTGAGAAGTTGTGTGGTCCCAGCGCTTCTCTTCCTCCTCTGCCACCAACCCAAGTCCCATCTGAAAGCACCTTTAACCAGAATGGGCTTCGTGAGGAGCCTGTATGTCTGGGGACTTCTGGACCATTCTGAACAGAGCAGGCGTCAAGTACAGACACAGATTTCTAGCTGGGAAAAGTAGGTGAATGTGGCTTTGTCCCTTACCTTTTTTCTTTGATTGCAGACATACTCTTTTTTTTTTTTTTTTTTTTTCTCTCTTCCTAAATATTTCCTTTTCCACAGCTAACGAAGTGCTGTTTCTTTAACCTTCGCACTCCAAATTTGTCTGCAAATCACCAGAACAGCAAACAAAGCACACCCATGCCTGCGCAGAATAGAATCTGCCTGCTGGTGAACAAAACCATTGCCTTTGCCCAATTTTTCTGCCTGAAATGTATAACCAAGCCTGGGATTTTCACACAAGATTTGTTTCTCTGCCTTTTTGTTTGAATTCTACAGTAATAGGGAGTTAAGTCACATAAAAAGGTAGACAGCAAATGTGATCTTTTCATTCTCACCCAGGTTGGTGCTTAGAGACAGCACTTTCTGATAAAAGTTGTGGTAGGGCATTCTTTTTCTGTATACAGCGTCTAGCTTTATAGGCTTCAAACGGAACCACAGACTGTAAGTACCCTAACATCATCCAGTAGCGATGTGCTATTTGAAGGACCCAAACATTCATCTGAAGTGAAGCAGTATTTGAATGGACATATTGGGCTACTTATATATGGGAGTGGATATATTAATGCATTAGGGATCTGATATAGTGGTACAGATAAGATTGTCTCTACATACCATAGGATTTAGAAGAAGGTGGAAGTCACTTTTGGATACAAGTCAGAAAATTTGCACAAGGGTAGGGAAGGATGAGAATTTAGCCTAGATGTGCACACGTCTGTTTTTTCTTCATGCTTGTGTCCTGTCTGATTTGTCTTGGTGACTGCCCCCCCCCATTAACACACCCAATGCCTGTATGTTGGAGGGAGAATGACTTGGCAGTTGAACAAGATTTTTTACAGCATTTTCAAAATCAAGTATCAATGTGTAACTATAACAGTATATTTACATGCGGTGCCAGGAGAAGACTTGGGTCTTATTGGGAAACACCAATGCCTCTCAGCATTTTACCTCCTTATCTTATGCAAGCCAGGCATTGTGGGAACAGGCACTGTAGGAATAGGGCTGCTCAGACCTCACTTTTTTGGGGGTGGGGGGTGGGGTGGGTTCCAGAGATTGAACTCAGGACCTTGCATTTGCTAGGCAAGCACTTACTCCACTGAGCTCTGTCCCTGGCTCACATTGTTGCAGTAGGGTTTCCTCAGCTCTGCTGCCTCTCTGCACCTCATTAAGATACAAGCAAACAACCATTTTTCAGCTTTGAGTCTCTTTCTCAGTTACATTAGATACTGATTTTAATACCCATCAGTATTACCAGAATTTATGTTGAAAAATTTAGAAAACATTTTTTTCTTGGTATTCCAAAAACAAAGTGTGTCATTTAAATTCAAAAGCTGAAATGTATTATCTATAACAGCCCTTGCCTGGGTTTATATGTTGAATTTTAACTAGCTTAAAACTTACAATTAATATAATCCTGGAGTGCTCAGAAGTGACACCTAATTAGTTATGTTCTAGTTCTATCTTCTACAGAGTAGAACAGATACTAGCTTTGGGAGGTTTGTATGTCATGCTGTGCATCAGATATTTGCAATAATGTCTTTGAAAATGCTCAGTTACGTACTTGTCTTATGCTTTTCTCAGAATGAGCTCTTAGAAAAAAAAATTGGCATTTAACAACTTCTGGAAGATGAAAATATTCCACAACTAGCCTACTTCTGTAACACTTTGTCTTAGGGCTTTCAAATCTTTGTTTTATGTGTACTAGTTATAATCATCTATATAAATTTGGAGCTTTAGGTTGTTTTTTTTTTTTTGCATTTAATAAGAAATAACAACATGACAGTTTCAAAACACAGTAGTAGTACATTTCCAATATTTGATACAATACATATTGTAGTCCTCCTAGTAGTTATACAGAGCACAGGGTGTAGATGTGATAATTTTTCTAATCATTATTGACACAAAAAATTTTCTTCTCATTGAACTGAGAGAAAGTAGTTGTATACATAATCCAATGTTCCATAATTACAGTGGGTTATTGGCAAAACTGGCAGTGATAGAACCTATTGATTTAAGCCTTCTACAGTTCAGGATACCAATCTAGCTTTACGTTTTATGCCTCGTGGTTAAACTTTTCTGCTGGGTGGTTAAGGGCAAGTTAAAGCAAGACCTGTGTAGCAAAACACGGAACTTTTCTCTCTCCCAAGGTCAGTCAAATCCCCACAGGATTTACTTTGAAAGCATGTACAGAGCTTTGTAGAATTGTTGCCAGTGTCAGCCATCTGGATGAGTCACGGCCATTGCTTGACCAGTTTGCTTTCTGTGAAGCCCGAGAAAATGTTTTCTCTCTAGATGACTCTCCTTAGGTACACTGTATACCTTCAATCCCTGTCCTCTGTAGCCACATAATCTCTTTCAACAGAAAATTTGGGAAACCACTGAGTTATAGGATGTCATACCACAGGTTTTCTTATGTCCTGAGTCCTCACTGGCCTTGAAGGGCTAGGGCAAAAATATTGGCTATCCTTGTAGCCCCTCTTTTTCTCAAATTTTTGGTCTGCAAACTTATATCCTTCACCCTCTAGAAGAAAAGTTTAGTGATGCTATTACTCTATAACATAGGTACTTGAGCTTAACATTACTGTCTTTCTGAGTATCAAACATCTTAGACTTAACTTGGAGCTTTGGTTTTTCTTTCTGTTTTTCCACTATATAAATTTAGAACTCTGACTGTTTCTCTTGGACTTTTTTTTAACCTCTCATTTTTTACAATGTACAGATTTTTTTATACAGTTTCTTTTTTTTTTTTTTTCTTTTTCCTCTCCCCACCAAAATTCTACTTGTAAAAATGAAAACGTTTTTAGAAAATCTAAATTTCCAACTAGGAACATTTGACTTAGGCAGTGCTCACTATATTTCACAAAATGTGTAGAATGTGAGGTTATTAATAGATGAAGATACTAATAGTAGTTATTTTTTAGGCACTGTGAGCCCTGCTAATTTTTATTTTCACAATTTTTTTCAGCCATATATTAGGTTTGTAATCAGAAAAAGTTATGCACCTAAAAGACTAAAACAAACAACATTTAGTTTCATTTGAATAGTGAGATTATGCTAACTTTTCTAAATTCAAAATTCCTGACAAAAGAATACTAAAATAAATAACTGTATAACAACTACTTAACTTTAATAACTTTTGAGTATAGCCAGGAGTGGTTGGCAGTGGATGCTTGTATTCCTAGTACTTGGGAGACTGAGACAGAATTGATGTAAATCTAGATCATCTAGATCAGTGATTCTCAACCTGTGGGTTGTGACCCTGGCGGGGGTCGAACAGCCAAAACACAGGTGAGGCCTAAAGCCATTGGAATATGTTATTTCTTTGGGATTACACTTTTGAAGTAGCCACCAAAATGATTTTTTGGTTTGGGGTCACCGCAACATGAGGAACTGTATTGCTGGGTCATGGCATTAGAAAGGTTGAGAACCACTGATCTAGATCAACCCAGGCTACACAGTGAGTTGAAGGCCAGCCGGAATGACATAGTTAAGGCCCTGCACAGGAGAGAGAGAGGAGAGAGAGAAACAGAGAGAAGGGGGGGGCAGAGAATCAAATTTAGTAACACTTTCACTTTTGTGTAAAACTGGAATGAAAGTTGTTATTTCAGTTACTCAGCGTTTATATTACCTCTGTCCAGACACTGTGGAAGGCTTGCTCATCCATTTCACTGACTTGTAAATTAAGAGGTACTGAAGCATCCTGTTACTCTGTTGACCTCTAATAGATGTACCTCAGCATCATCTTTAACATTATGTAACTTCTAGCATTTTTCAGAAAGAAATCTTCTTGAGAATTTGTTAAAAATTAATTTCAAAATTCAATGACTAAGAAGAAAATAGGCAAATTATTTTTAGAATTGGTAACAACTCCAAATTTTACTTTCTTTTCCACCTTTTATTAGTCTCCTTTTGATTTGGTATCTGGAATTGAATTGTGTGTTAAATATGACTTTTGGCCTTAATTACTTGTCTTAGCTGGCCTGAAAGAATTTACCATTGATGTTGACAGTAAAGCTCTGCAGGACTCTGACAACATATGCCTTAAAGAAATATTTATGTATATAAAACTACATGTTGGCCTTTCAAAATATCAGCCACGTCTTCTCTTGCCTTGCATATGTAGCAACTTAAATGCCATCTTGTTCAAGATTGTTATGTTTCATTTTTTTTTACGGGGGGAAGGTCTTTCTGAGACAGAGTCTCACTGTGCAGTTCAGGCTGGCCTTGAGCTCACTTTTGTGGCCCAGGCTGGTCTCAAACTCGCACTGATCCTCTTGCCTCAGCCTCCCAAGTGCTGGGACTACAGGTGTGCGCCACCACGCCCGGCTTATGTTTCAATTTGGAGGGGCACAGAAGGAGAGACTTCAGGTTTTTAAAGTGTAGCACAGAAATGTTCTAACGATGACCATGTTTTAAGGTTTCTCTGCAATGGATAAAACTATTTAGGCCACTAACTATTACCTTTTAAAGTGGGTCTCAGATTCTTTCTTTCTCTTTGACCTCTTTCTGGATGTTAGTACTGTGGATTTCTTTAGTTCTATTTAAATAAAGCCATTTTATGTCCTGCTATTTTAGCTATAAAGATAAAACATGGCTGTGCAGCTGCTTTTCAGGTCCCTAAAACAGCTCTTTCTGCCTAGGCAAGAGCCTGGACTTTAATTCTTCCCAGATGACTTCCTCAGCTAGACATTATTCACATTAATCTAGTTTTTCTTACATAAGATACTATTATCTGTATAGGTTGCCTCATCTGTTTAAAAGAACAATATTGGGCTATTTTTCTCAGAAAGCTCATAATCCAATAACTACTTAGAGCATCCTATTTAGAAGATAGGCCCAAAGGGAGCTCAATGTATACTGAATTGCTTCATAATGCATGGATTCAGAAGTTAACCAGAAATACGTATCAAATATTTATCTGATACTTACTGCACTAGCATAGTGTGGGCCCCCAGTGAGACACAAAAATGGGCCACACTGTCCCACCATCAAGGAGTGCATATTCTGATTGGCCTGAAAGCCCTTCAGAGATGTGGAAAGTGGCCATGTCAGATGCCAGGACTAGCTACAGTGATAGCATAAGCAGCCTGGGTGCAAAGGGTGAAGGATCTTGAAGCAGTATTATTGAAGTCCGCAATATTTGAACTGGACTTCTTGTCAGATTTTATTCCACTGAAAGGAACATAAAGCTACTGAAGTAGCTAGGGCTTCCAAAGGGGGTTTACTGAAGGGGACCTGGGTGTCACTTAGAATCCATATCTCCATGCCAAGATTCAAAGGGTTAGAGGCCACCAGCCAGGATCTATCTGATTCTCTATCTGTGGCTTGTCTTGACTCTCCCTGCACATCATCCTCTGAGTTAATTCTGGCTTTGCCTCATTTTAATGCCCAATAAAATATCCTCAGCATCTAGTGAGACCCTGGATGTATTGATTCAGAACTCTTAAAGAAGAAAGTGCACTATGTGGTCTACTTTCCTCTAGGCCTGGTTGGCTGTGGGGAGGGAGCTACAGTCCGATGTGTTCCTGACCTGTCCTCAAGACTGAGGGTGGGAACATAATGTCACAGCCTGAATATCAAAGACAATGAATGTCGGTGTCATAGCAGAGCTACTGTGTGTCAAATCATTTTCCTGCTCTTTGGGAAAATGCTTTTTTTTTTTTTTTCCCCACTGGAGAAGTGGTATAGATAGGCACTGATCAGTCTGTGATGTGGTGAGCACCAAGGCAGCATTCCTCAGGTGGAGAGGGGGTTGTCGTTGTTACATGATAGACAGAGGAGGGTTGTCCAGGTGGTGGGATGGGAGGGTCGCACTAATTGGCTTAGGAATTTAAGCGTGGTGTCAGGATGTTGGGGGAGTGCATGCTGGGAAGTAGTGTCAGCACAGCATTCCTGCAGCAGCTCCTCTGATGCAGCTATTATTTAGAAAGATTGCTAGGCTACAAGACAGTTTATTTTTCAAGTAGCCAACCCATGCCTGAGTTTGCTGCTGCTTAAAGTATCTATAAATGTAACTATCATAGCATAGAATTATTTTTTCAATAATCAAGAAGACAGTTAACTTTTAATTGACTTACACATAGAAACATGTAAGAAAAGGGGCTAATGGGATAAGAATTTACCAATGTTTATTGTAGTAAATTGTTAGCAACGGTTGTTACATTAGCAATGCAGGGATGTGTTGGAAAGCTCAAGCAAATTGAATAGCTGAAAGATCTTCAGCATGTGTGTGTGTGTGTATGTGTGTGTGTGTGTGTGTGTGTGTGTATGTGTGTGTGTGTATTACATAGAACATAGAGAACTCAAGCATATATATTTTGTATATTAAGATTTTAGATGCTACAAAAAAAAACATTAAGCGTTGAACTTATGCTTGCATTTAATTATGGTGAAGCTCCAGAAATTTACTTAGATATTAGGACATTTGCTTAATTATTTTAATTTTATTCTTGACTAACACTATGAATCGTGCTATCTTTTCAACATAAAATTGTGTTCCTAGCTCTAAACATACACTGGAACACTCTAATAGAAATAGATGTAATCCTTGGAAGATTGTAGTCTTTGGACACTAGATGTAGTACTTGAAATATTTGTCATTTAAAATATATTTTATTATTTTGTTTTGTTGCTTTTGCTTAGTTTATGCTTGGCTTGGGCCTGTGGGTATCACATTATCTAACTAACTAGAGTTTAGCTGTACTTCCAAAAAAATTTGTGACTTTGATATGTGATCTTCCTTCCCTTTTTTTTTTTTTTTTTTTTTTTTTTTTTTTTTTTTTTTTTTTTTTTGTCTTTTTGAGGCAGGGTCTCGCTATGCAGTTCAGGCTGGCCTTGAGCTCACTTTCGTAGCCCAGGCTGGTCTCGAACTTGCACCGATCCTCCTGCCTCAGCCTCCCAAGTACTGGGATTACAGGCGTGCGCCACCACGCTTGGCTCTTCCTTCCCTTTTAAGTAAACCTCCTGATGTTAGAAAAGCAAAACTGTACTGTCTTTGGCATTTCTGAACAAGTAACTTCTATTTCGAAAGGCTGAAGTTACTATTTCCATTTTATTGATTATGACAATAAGCAAACTACCCATGAGACTTATGTGATCCGTTTTATAATCTCTTCATCCTTCTGAGTGATTGCTAGATCGGTATGCATACTTAAAATTCCTACTGTGAACACTATGGAGCTAGTAGCCAATGATCAGAAAATAATGCCTGGGCCCTCCAGTGCATGATGGAAGCCAGAAGTCATTTTTGTTTGGATGATCACTATTTAAAACTTTGGTATTTTTTTGGTAGAAGGCCTCTGCTTGCAAAGTTTAACTTGAGGGTTTATAGTTTCACTTGCTTAGACATTAACAGTCTAATAACACTGCTCTGTTAGCTGTATATTCCCTAGGAATCTGAAGATGGCATGTCGCCTGCATGAAAAAGAGGTCCCTTTCTGTTGCTAATCAGGTGTATGCATAAAAATTTGTTAAAGTGGAAAGAAAGAAACGTGGTCTGCTGTAAGGCTTATGGAAGACTGGTAACTCCCAATGGGATTTGCAGCAGAATATTTATTTCTATGAAGTGGCAGCTAGAATCCCTTTAGAAAAATGTAGTAGCTTGCACTTACTTTACTGCGCATAAAGTTGTGTCCCTTGGGAAAAGCTCCACGATGCCATTGAGTTTGTGACTCACTCACGCAGCACTTGTCTGATACAACAAACAAGTAAAGGTGGCGGAAGAATTATGCACAAAGAGCCGCTTTGCCTTCATTATAGAGAGGGCAGCCATGGGGCTATTAAATTTTTAGTACATTTTCAAGTAGAACGTTATCTGTGATCTGAAGTGGTTATGTTGAAGTGTTAAGATATTTAAAAACAAAATCAAATAATGGCAAGGTAGCTCCACCCCTACCCCAGGATTCTTACTTAGGTATTTGTGTATGCACATGAGCACGTGTGCGCATGTGTGTGTGCATGTGAGCAAGTGTGTGTATGTGTGTGTGCATGTGAGCACATGTGCATATGTGTGTGTTCTTTTAGCGCATTCCTCCACTGTTGATTGGTTGCTTGTACTTCACTTTTAATTTTTACAATGGACTACTTTGAGAGAAATTGAGAAAAAAGTGCAGAGATTTTCCATATATTCCTTACCCTCACAGGTACAAACTTTCTCATTATCAACCTCTGAGATACAATTATCAAAGTAATGGCATGGATCGTGGTTGATGGATGGAAGAAAATTCACCAATACAGTGCCTGATCTGAGTGAACCCCTTGAAAAATTTTTTTGAAAATTTATATTTTATATAATATTATTTATATTCTATATAATATTATTATATAAACCACTATGAATAAAGAGATTGACTTTTACATAGGAAGTTTGTTTTTGTATCATACTCTGTTTATGAAATACTGGCCTTATTAGATAGGGGCTGGCAGAATTTAACTAGAGATCATCTGCTTAAGTTTGTCTACTCTAGCACTGATTTAGACTGCTACAGACTGTCATCGTCACACCAGATTACTTTTCATTATGGTTCCATACTTTAAAGAATCCCTTCTTTCTCAAACATGATCCACATTGCTTAGTGGAATTCCTGGAAACTTTATCAGTTGCTGCTACATTCTTTTTTTTTTTTTTTTTTTTTTTTTTTTTTTTTTTTTTTTTTTTTTTTTTTTTTTTTTTTGCCTTTTTGACACAGGGTCTCACTATGCAGTTCAGGCTGGCCTTGAGCTCACTTTTGTAGCCCAGGCTGGTCTTGAACTCGCATTGATCCTCCTGCCTCAGCCTCCCAAGTGCTGGGATTACAGGCGTGCGCTACCATGCCCAGCTTAAAGCTACATTTCTTTAGCTTGGTTGAAGTAGGACAGGTTTGACTGGGAAGGGACAGCAATGCCTTTTATGATGCAGAGGGTCTTTCAGTGCATGTACACATGGGCATCTGCTCAGGTAATCATGTGATCTTCATGTGTGCTCTCCTAGGTCTACCCCGAGCTGCAGATCACCAACGTGGTGGAAGCCAACCAACCAGTGACCATCCAGAACTGGTGCAAGCGGAGCCGCAAGCAATGCAAGACGCACCCCCACTTCGTGATTCCTTACCGCTGCTTAGGTGAGCTGACAGGCTGTGTCGCTGGCATTGATTGGTCAGGCCTGGGTGATGAAAAAGAAGGGACCCAGAAAGAGGTCAAGCGCAGCAACTTTTCCTTCCACACATTGCCACTGTCTATAGTTAACACTCCATATTTGTGAGTTCTGCACTTGTAGATTCAGCCAAGCACATGTGGAAAAAAATTTGAAAAAAAATTTTATCTGTATTGAAAACATACAGATTATTTTCTTACCAATATTTCCTAAAATATAAATTGAAACAAGGTGTTATAAGTAATGTAGAGAGGATTTAAAGTATATAGGAAGATATGCATAGGCTGTATGCAAGTATTATGGCACATAAAATAAGGGATTTACTGACAGTATAGATTTCAGTATCCTGACAGTGTAGATTTCAGTATTCCAGCAGTGGGGAAAAGGTGTAGAAATGGCAAAATATGTCAAAATAAAACAAAAACTCTTCAACTTGACATATAAAGCCAGAAGATTTTATGATAATACTCTGAATACAGAGAAACTATCAAAATATTTGTTTTTATTGTGACAAACTGCACAGATTTATGTCCCCATTTAGGGAATTAGGGATTTCAGTGTAGATTTCAGCTACCTTGCCATTATTTGATTTTGTTTTTAAATATCTTAACACTTCAACATAACCACTTCAGATCACAGATAACGTTCTACTTGAAAATGTACTAAAAATTTAATAGCCCCATGGCAGAATCCTTGGACCAGCTCTCCGTAGATACTGAGTAACGGATGTAATTTTCTGTTTGGGACAATTGAGATAGTCTATTATGAGAGCAGGAGCAGAATTTTTGAGTACCCTGCCTGCAAATGAATTTCCCCAGGGTATTCATTAAAATTAAAAATTTCTGAGCCAGTGCTCGTTTTGGGTGGTAAGGCCTGGGAATCCTTATTTTACAAAATCCCATATGTTTAGAAGGGCAACCTGTGTGTTTCTTTATGTAGACTTCATGGAAAAGACTCACTGTGGAGTGCAGGCATTTTGTGGATTTCTTACAAAGGCTTTTCTTGTATCAAACAAGTACTTTTCTTATAGTTTGTGATAGTCAGGAAATTGGAACTGAGAACTGTTTTTTCCCTGCTTATATCAAACTCGAGGAAATGACCAATCAGGTTTAAAATCTTCCACTGACTTCAAATTTCACTTTTAGTTTTTATTTATGAAATTATGTTTAATGTGCTATCATGTTTTTTTTGTGCTTGAAACACGGTCGTAAGTCCATGTTTTATGACATGGTAATTAATCTCTTCTCCATTGATATTTTATATAATCAGGCATTGCGAAAATTTGTGGTTTTTGATTCTTTATCTACTTAGTTGTAATGCACCTGGCTGTTCTTCTTAAGTTTATTCCTCAGTAGAAAGATTGTCAATAAGAACAGAGATTTTTATATGGAGACCATGGACAAATGTTGATACACATTCTGATGACTAACAGGAATCTTTAGAGGAAAATCCTCGTTTTCCTAGCAGGACCCTGGGTTCCACCTCCAGTATCACAGAAAGGAATGTCTCCATCGGGAACTTAGAAAATAAGGATAACTACTCGAGATTTTGAAGATCTCTACAGCATTTTTTCAAAAATGTCGGGAAAAAACATACCGACTGCTGCTTATTCATGTGCATAATTCAAGAAATAGATAACATGAGGCATTCAAATGGGGATTTCATGTGGTAAATTGACTAGTCATAAAGTAATTTTGATGATTAGAGTATGGAAAACTAGATGCAGCTCAGACTCCTGGTGATCTTCCCTCTTTCAGCCTCCCCAGTGCTGGGGTTACAGATCTCCACTACTACACCTTGACTCTGGCTGACACAGCCTGCCACGAGGGAGGGGCTGGCACCACATGTGGTGCCTAGGATTGAACCATGGTCCCTGTATTTGCCTGAGCTTGCCTAAGCAGTCACTTTAGTCTGATGAGCTATCTTGCCCTAGATTTTAAATACATATTACTTCATTTTTGTTGTTGTTATTGTTCTTTCTCCTCTTTGTTCCTAAATGCTTTATAAAGCCTCTTGTCCTTTTCTCTGTGATTGAGAAGTAAAGATTCTGTCATATGCAACAAAGTGTCCTTTAAACACTGGATGCAGAACTCCTGTTTCAAGAGAATACTAGAGAAGTCGATCTGTCTTACAGGGACTATGGCTTTCTACCTTATTCCTCCAAGAAATAATGCAGGGACCATAGTGTTTGAGACAAGTTACAAGGTAGATAATGATGAATTGAGAGGTGGAGTGAGCGTTCTAAATGAACTGTTCAGTATTAGAATTGCCTGAAAGGTAAAGTTCACATTAAGATTATAATTTAACTACACCACGACAATAGCTGTAAAATCCCTGGACCACATGTCATTTGTATCTGCTCCTCTGATGGTGTCTCGCCCCTCCTGAAATTCTCCAGCTATAAAAGAAGCTTTTGTCCTTATGACAAAAGCAAATTGAAATTCCAGCGGTGGGGAAAAGGTGTAGAAATGGCAAAATATGTGAAAACAAAACAAAAACTCTTCAACTTTACATATAAAGCCAGAAGATTTTATGATAATACTCTGAATACAGAGAAACTATCAAAATATTTGTTTTTATTGTGACAATGCACAGATTTATGTCCCCATTTAGGGAAATATCAATTTAAGTAATTTGTTTTTTTAATAATTATTCTCATCTAGTGAATACCAGTTTGTTATTCATATTAATGACCTTTCCTTGGCTTGTGTATTCTTTTTTAAAGTATAAAAAATAAACCACTTCAACATGCAGCATTTCACAGACAGATATTTACAGCGCTATTGCAAGTGGACAGGGGAGAGGGGAGAAGACAGGCAGTAACTGTCAGAAAGCCTATGTGAAAAGTAGATTCCTTGCCTTCTGCAAGTACCAGGTTTCTCTTTTATCTTTTGGAAAAGATTCTTGGAGCCATGTGTGTGTAATTCAAGGAGACGGGTCACTTGTACACACTTAGCCAACTTCCCGGTTTCTGACGTGAGAAGAGTGCATTGACATTAACTGTTCTTGACTACTAAAGGGACTAGATTATCATCGATGTTGCTCATAGGGACTTGGCTTGTTTAAATCATTTGTCATACTCCTTACTTCATAAATCCCTTATCTTTCTCCACTGGACCTGAAATGGGCCGTCATATGACACGTACAACATTGTCTCCTACTTGGTCACTGAGTTTAGATTAGAATTAAGAAGTGTGGGCATTGTTTGCTTTTTAGAGTTAGGCAAATTCTCCTAAGGCCTCAAGCAAATATATTACACAAGATAGTTAAAATAATGTTGATATGTATATGTAATGTTTTGTATTTAAGTAAAACAAATAGAAAGTTGAATCTGTAATTCACATACATACATTTTATTTGCACTGATACTGCAAGATCCCAATAATTTTAACGTTGCTTTTACTTTCTTCCTTTCATTTTCCCCTTTCCTTTTGTTTTTTCTCCTTCTCACCTTCTTTTTCATCCTAGTCTCTTACTCATCACAGTATCAAACCTTTTGCAATTGAGTAAGATACCAACTAGAAGGCTGCCCTTCCGAGGCATGCTGTGTTGATTCCATCAGCTCCTTTCATGGTTGTAAGTACTGAGTCAGAAAGGTTAAATTTATTGCCATTGCTGAAAGACTTGTCCACTGAGTGTTAGAATTAGGACCAGATCTTGCCTCTCTTAGTTTATAACCTAGGGTTCCTTACATTGCATCACAACTTCATTAGAGCAATGCTTACCTGATCTGTAAATCTAGATTGTATAGGAAAGGCTGTGACCAAGAGTCAATAAGTAGAACTTTAAATAAATTACAAGCAGATGTAGATAAAGGTAACAACCATGACCCCGGTATAGTATAAATCTCCATGTGATGTTTTCTACCTTTAGCGTCACAATAAATAAATAAGATTCTTAATTATTAATCGCTGCTTACACAAAAATTATTGTTCAGCATTAACCTAAGAATTCTCTAAAATCTCTGGCTATATCCAAATATGTTCTTTAGACAAAAGAGGTTGCCACTAAAGTCAGTTCTCACAGAAATGCTACCATGAAAACAAAGTCATGGAAGACAAGTCAGTGGCGCAAGTGCCTGTCCCAAAAGCATGAGGTTCAGAGTTTGATCCCTGGTACCAAAAAGAAAACAAAAGTCAGATTGTCTTTATACATTAAATAAGCTTGAAGAGAGCAGAGCGCCTGTTGCGCCTGGCATGCTGCCTCCCCAGCCCTCTCTGTCGGCCAAGGATCCAGGGTTGCGTTGGGTAACTTTTCTCAAAACTGTGTTTGTCGTAAACATGCCTTGCTGTAGGAACTTGGGGTGGGAAACCTGGATCAAGTTGCTGCTGCCACTTTCTTCTCATGGAGTTGATTGTTTCTGTTTCTCTTCTCATTTTACCGGTTGTTTTCTCCACCGCTGCTGAAAGTAGTTTGGGATCTATTTTAATCATGAAGATGATTACTGCATATGTAATTCAATGTATATCAATTCATCATCACTTAGAGGGAATTTTTCTTCCTTTCCTTTCCTTTCCTTTCCTTTCCTCCTCTCCTCTCCTCTCCTCTCTTCTCCCCATTCCTTTTCCTCCTTTCTTCCTTCCTTCCTTCCTTCTTTCCTTTCTTCCTTCCCTCCCTCCCTCCCTCCCTCCTTCCCTCCTTCCTCCCTTCCCACCCTCCTTTGAAACTGGAACACTTCTATACTTATCCTTGGCCAGAAAACAAAATACATCATGTAAGATAAATTACTGTTGATATACAGGTGCAAAGTTGGGTTAATAATAGCTTCATCCAAAGAATTACAAGTTAAACATATACTAGCAATGACCTGAAAACTATTCAGATACAGGCAAATGAGAAATTAAAAGTATTTCAGTCATCTTAAGTTTGAATTTCATTGTCTGAATAAAATTTTAGGACAGAAAGACTTCTTTAATGGGATGTTCTGTGAATGATCTCCAGCTATTGAAAAACCTTTAAGATGAAAAATACGTACTGGGATACCCTTACAGATAATGTTTCCTCAGAATTCTTTCAGCTTGTGTTAAACAACAGATTTTTAAATAGTTCATAAAAATTATTAATTAATTGAAGAAATGATATTGAATCTGAGATTATTTCAGTTTCAAAGGACTCCATGGTACACTGTTAAGAGTGTCCAAATATATTACATCTTAAAGACTTTAAAATAGCTATAGATTCTATTTCAGTATCAAAGTCTACTGTGAAACATTTAGGTTTTAGTACCTGACACAGAAAACCCCATTATTTGCTTGAATGTACAGCGTAAAGATAAATTCTGTTGTTTTTCTTTCTTGATAGTCATTGAGTGACTTCCTTGAATTTTTCCTTTTTCCCTTGTTAAATGCCAGCCCGTGCTGGTGGCATGTCCCAGAAGACTGCCTGCTCTTCCCCACCTTAGTCTTCCTGCCAGTGGATATTGGACTTCAGCTTTGACCCTAGAGGTGAAGGGCAGTCACGTGCTAGCAGCTGTACCGTGCTCTGGAGAGCAGCTCGTGCAGAATGCAGGAGAGAGGTGGGGAAAGACCTTGTGAGTCTGAGCTATGTAGCAAGACCCTGAACCAAATAAATATATTAATTGATTAATTAATTTCATTTTTTATGTCATAAATGAACAAATAAATAAGTTCCTTTTTTAATGCAATTAAGTATTTTGGGCATCCCATTGATTTGTTGCATTTGTGGCATTTGTATTTGCGAGGATGTTGCCAACTTGGAGTACCTCTAGAATGTCTCCTTGAGTGTCAGCCACTTTGCACAGACTTTTAAAAATTTAATTTTTAAAAGCTTATGCATCACTGAAGGAAGATGTGAAGATTTATTAGCAGGATGGACTCTTCATCGGCTGGGAAGATACTTCGCCTTGGTTGCTGGATTCCTGTGACGAGGTCCTGTAACTCCAGACTTACTGAAAGCTTAGTCTTCATTGTAAGCCAGACCCTTGTTACTCAATAGGCTCAGCAATATCCTTAGTCTGCCAAGAAATTCTCCTGTATTTTATCAGATAATTTAAACTTAAGTTTTCCTTTGGAACTTTGTTTCCTTCTAGAGTTTTTACTTAAAATTCTCAGTTGAATCTCAGTTCATCAGTGCCAATGCACCTGAGCACTTTTTTCCGTAGGTTCCTCAAAGCGCCTTGCATCTGATCCAGGACTTCATAGAGATCTTTGATGTACTGGCCCACTGTACAACTTCATATGTCAGGAATAGTTAGCCGTCTCTGGTTTTCCTTCTTCAGAGACTCCTGGGCTTTCACTCCAGTCAGCAGGCCTTGACTCTCGTCAGCAGACCCCACATCATCCTTGAAGTGCCCCCTTTGGTTTGTGTCTTTAGTCACACTTCTTCATATGGTGGCTAAAAGTTGCTGCGTGATCTTCTCAGTCTCCAGTGCTGTCCATAGTCAGCGGGCATCAATCCCTTCAACTCCAGTTGTCTTTGATGTTGTCAAAGACTCCCTCAGTGGTGTCTGATCCTGTGGATGCTGCCCTCTTTCTACATCATTCTCATGCTGCTGCTTCTCTTTCACCTCCTGCCATTCACCATTCTTCTTCTCAGGCTCACTTTCTGCCTACTTAAGAAATTCTACATAGATGTGCTGCTTAAATTTATATTTAAAATGTTGCCTAAAGTCTCATGCACTCATATTGGGCTTTGAGGGGCTGACTGGATCAGAGGTGTGTAACGTGACTGGCTTGGCCCACCAGAGGGTTTATAGTTCAATGTGTTGTCAGAAGGTAAGGCCTGGTGGGAAGAGCTGGGTCACTGTGGCTCTGGCCTGGAAGGAGAGCTACATCCTTCCTCCTCTCTTGATAGCTCTCTGCTTCTTCCCTGCTTGCTATGAGCTCTTCCTCCTCTGTGTGCCCTTCTGCCATGCTGTGCTGCCCTGGAGCTAGCCAATTGTGGAAACCTATGTATGAAACCTGTACCAACTACGAACCAAAATAAACCTTTCCTCTTTTAAGTTGTTGTGTCGGGTATTGTGTCCCACTGAGAAGAAAGTGATGTTCTGTGGGACTCCTCCCAGGACCTGAACAGACCTGCTAAGCATCACCATTATCACATTACTGTCCCAGAGGCCTACCTTGGTTGTCAACCTAAGGGATGTCGGAGGCCAGGCTCCTTGCTAGAGATTCTTCGTGAAGAATTAAGACTTGAGAGGAGTCCAAGAGTATTGGCTCTGGCTTTGCTTAGGCATGTCATCTAAGTTTCTGACCAGTTGCTTGTCAATACATGGTAAATTAGAGCTTCTTAGGTTAGGCAGAGATCACAAGTATAAGCTATATCTCATCCTCTACTTCTGTCTGTTGGTTTACTGTTGAATACTATTTGAGGTAAAGATCTATCATAGGTAAAGAACAGAATTTTTCCTGGACCCTCATTTTTATGCATGAGAATGTAGAGTGAGTAAAGATTTCCCTCTTTATGATTTAAGGAGAGGTGCAAAAGGGCTTGGAAATGAGCAAGGTGTGTTATCGACCTATACAAATGTGCCAAAACAAACACTATTAGGTAGATCATACCTAACCAAAAAAAAAAAAAATTAGTTTGGTTTGAATGAACCTGTCATAGAAACCATAGCTATCACCAGAATCAGGGGTTATTGTTGTTATTTTGGTTTTTTTTTTTTTTCTTTTCCCTATTTACAAGTTAATGACAAGTGGCATACAAACATGAAATCCAGCTTAAGTCCTCAGGAAATATTCATGTATTTATCTTTAAACACCTTGTAAAGTAGAAGCATAATCCTGTAAAACTTTTGACCTGAAAAGCAACTTAGATACTTAGACTTGAGACTCATTACCAAAGATGTCTTTCTGTGTTTACTTGGTGGAGCAGTTGGCTTTTCAGTCCATCTTCTGTCTTTCCAAAGAGGTGGCCTTTGTTTTTGGCCTTGAACATTCACACTTTCCAAAGATTTTTACTGGTAGCCATTTTAAGTTACAGAAACTTAAAAGCCATGGCTTTGAGATTTCCAGGGGCTGGGGAAATAGCTCAGTAGGATAAGTGCTTGCCTGACAAGCCTAAGGGCCCGAGTTCAATCCCCCATCCCACAAAAAAAAAAAAAAAAAAAAAAAGGTTTCCAGGCCTCTTGGACATAAGTCAGGAATGAAATAAAGAAGAATTTCCATGCAGTGGTGTGAGGGAGCTCCAGCCGCGAGAAGGAGCTGACCTCTTGCTCTGTTTTCCTTCCTTGCAGTGACCTTGAATACTCACTTCATTTATCTACTAGATGGGCTCCTGCAGCCTTAATACTGGAGATCCTCAGGCCTCCTACCTAACTATTCTTGCAAAGCCTGCCCTTGACCTCAAAATGATAAAGTCACTTGTACTTTTTGTAGGATAATCGGTTGTCCAGCTTTTCTCACCAAAATCAGAATCTTTCCTCAGCATTTTCCAAAAACCACTACATTTCTGAGGTAAAATAACTCAGATGCTAACGACCACTTTCTTTTAATATACTTTTGAATCATCTTTCTAATTTTAAATGAAAGCCCAAAACTGTGTTGTTTGGGAAGAGAACTGTCCCCTGTGGTTCTGAACTTAAATCTTATACAGTTTCCTCCTTTCTAAATGTTAACTTTAAAAGGAGCTATCGGCTCTCTTCAAATTCTTTCCATATCTTCTATGTGTGATAGGGCAAAGCTGCTTAAAGCTTAGTTTGACTTAAAGGTGGAGAGTTCGCCTGCTTGGAATGCTTGCTCTTTAAAATATGTGCTCCCCAGAGAGGTAAATTTGAGTTGGGTTTTTCCTGTGACTTTGGATTGTTGACCTGGAAGACTTTGAGGTAATGGAATGGCCCTGGCATAGTTCCACTGCTTTCTGGGTTGAGTAGGACCGTGAAGGAAAGGCGGGGCTGTACACAGCCAAGAAGATATAACTAGAGAGGTCTGAAGCCTAAATGCACCTTCATTTGAAGTCTTGCTTTATTGCTTCAGGGAATTTTAAACTCCTGCATCCATAAATGTGCTGCAGGTTGTAAGGATGCATATTTAAATGATTTTGCATCTAAACAAATGTATTCGCACCTTGCTGGTATGTGAAATTTGAATGATACTTGTGCTCTGCCTGAAAGGAATAGACATTTTCATTATCAAATTCAGTCAAGCAGAAAAGTAGCAAAGGGAGCAAAAATTGCCATTTACATCTATGATTGAAGTTGTAGTGATAAAAGAAAATTACTAGATTGAAGATGAGCCTCGTTCTCATTTTGCTACGTGACACAGGATTTTGTCAGTTTGGAGATAGGTTTTGTACTGATTTTATTGAAGAAATTTCTGATCTGAAGTCTCAAATTATATATACATAGCCTTTAACTAACCTTAGCGAGGTTTAGGTGGTTTGTTTTCTAGTCATTTGAGAACATATTCTGAGCTTCTCATTATTCTTGAAACCCATTATTCTCAGCAATTAGCCCTGCACTCCATAGACAGTCTTAACTTTGCCTTGTGCCCGAAGGTGTGGACAGGATAACTCAGTTATACCTTACCTGGTACAACTGTCCTTAAGTCAATCAGGATTCTCCAAGGGAATTTTTTGCTAAATAATTGTTGGGGGCCTGCCTTTTGAAACCTGAACGTAGTTATTTCCTACTCAGACTATTTTCTGTGGGTCTAGAAATTCAATTATTTCTGCTCTCAGAGGAGTGATAAGCCTCAGAAAATTGATTTGCAATAATGAAGCTAAGCCTTGTTTACAAATCTGAGTGGCAATTTCTAAGTCCACTGTGGCATCTTAGCAGAAAGAGAGATTCTATAATTTATTTGGGGACATATCCTCATTGAGAAGGCTGTACTTCTTAAAACATGACTCAAAAGGGATGTGGGTAATTTCTAAAAGATATTTTTATTGAAGAGCTTGATGAATCATGGTAACATGTTTGTTTGATAAAGTACTGTGCTTCTCATCCCTATTTAGTGTTGCTGGTAGAGTGACATATTTCTGATACTTCTTTTTTTTTTTTTCTACTTTGAAAACAATACCTGAAATTTAAAAAAAAAAAAAAAAAAAAAAAAAAAAAAAAAAAAAAAAAAAAAGCTTTAAGAAAAATAAACAAGGTCCAGCAAGATGGCTCAGTGGTCTAAAGCTCCTACACAGGAAACTTAACGCAAGTGCTGCGACCGCTCCTCGATCCCTGGCACCACATGCTGCGTGCCCCCACCCCAGGTGGGCTGAGCCAGCCATAACACAAACAAATAAATGAGGTTTAAGAGAAAAAAAAAAGAAAGAAAAGAAAACAATACCTGGTCAAAGATTGTGCCAATTTCAAGTACCATGTCCTAATTTCTTTCTGGCTTACTCTTGTTAAGTGCAGTGACATCTGTTTTCATTGACATCTGTTTTCATTCTCCAGTTTCTCCTAAGAGAGTTTTATCTTTTATCTCTTAAAGAATGACTCTTTTGAGTCTTGGCAAGACACAAAGATTTGATGAGTCAGTTGGGTACTCAGTTCTGGTACGTTTGCTAAAAGCAGCATCTTCTACAGGGCAAGGTTTGAACAGGTAACTAGAAATGTGAAGTGAAAGTTCAGAGCTGCAAGAGTGCTGAACTTGATGAATTTTTATGCAAGGATGTTGTTATCTGAGTAACAAAGTAAGTAAGAAAAGCTGAGTAAAGGACAGGGTCTTCCTCTATAATCAGAATTATTAAAAGATGAGGGAACGAGAGAGGAGGAAAGGCAAACATCAGAAAGTAAAGAGTGAACTCCATCAGTTTGGTGGAAGCTACAGAAGATCCTGCTAAGAAAACAGATGAGGAAGTGCACGAGCAGGAATGGAGAATGGAGTCCAGGAAGAGTTGCTGATTGGAGGTTCAAGCTGGGCAATCAGGGCTAGAGATCCACTGCCCGAAGCTCTGTTGAGTTTCCCTGTCAAGCCCCTCTTCTGTCTTGATAGTAGCCTTTCTCACACCTGGGTTTCTAAATGTGGTATCTGGAAAACTCATGCTGTGTATGTTTTATCTCCCTGTATGATTTAAGGTTTTGGTAATAACTAGTAGTTCCCTTGCTTCACCCTATGTGAGCCTGATTGGTATTTTGTAAGCAATTATGTGGTTTTTTGTTTTTTTTTTTTTTTTTTTTTTAAGCCCACATGTAACCACAGCTAATTGCATCTTTCAAAACCTATTTGACTTTGAATTTTTTTGACGAGGAGAAAGAAGGAAAAGTGTTAGGAGAAGGTGGCCAGTGAGAGGATACTTGCATTTTCAAGGGATAGAGAGAGAGAGGATAGTCTCTGCTTTTCAGCTCTTCTCGCAGGAACTATGGATTGAACTAAGCTAACAGAGACTTGAACCCAGAAATTTTAACTTGTGCTGGAAATGTTAACTTTATTTGCTACATAATTAGCCATATACCCAGAAGTACATATTATAACAACTGTAAAAAGTTAAATGGGGGAAGGCCAATTTGCTGATAAATTTGTTGCTGCAGCAACAAATAGAATCCTTTTAGTGACTATGCTGCATGGCATTAATGATGCCACAGAGAATGAAACTGCACAGTCTCACTGTACGCAAACTTACACTGTAGACAGCTGAGTTAGATGGAAGTATTGGAAGCAATCAGACAGGGCCAGGCCCTCAAAAAGACAATATGGAAGACAAGGTGACTCTGGAAGAAACAGACACTCTTGCTTTGGGTCAAGACCTCAAGACAAAAGAACACACAAACACAGGCACATACTTCCTAGGGATGGGCTTCAGGGATTGATGTTCTAAATAGGTATCGGTCACCTTGAAAGAGCCCAAGTGAGTCACTAACCCAACCTCTCACAGGAAAAGACTCCGTGCCATGTTCATGCCCATTTGCTACAGGACTCATCTCCCCATGTGGCACTGGATTTAGTCAACTTTACCTGAGCAATGGTTCTTGTAATCGCATTGGTTGACCATAGCTTTGTCCTACCTCATGCCCTCCAAAGCAAGTTTCCATGTTCTCCATCACCTTAGACCCAGCTCACTGCATGATTTTACTCTGTAAAAGACCCTGGGAGAGACAGCTTCCTGGGAACCACCCACTCAGCCCCGCCCCCTCCTGTCCCTCCTTCCCCCAACAAATATGTTCTGTTTTTTTTTTTTTTTTTTTATACAGAAACGGAACCCTAGGCAGGGAGATAGCTCAGTGGAATAAGTGCTTGCATGGCAAGTGCAAGGTTCTGAGTTCAATCCCCGGTACCACAAAAAAAAAAGAAGCGGGACCCTAGTGGGTTGCCCCTCGTTATTGTGTCTTTCTTTCTTTCGTTCTTTCTTTCTTTCTTTCTTTCTTTCTTTCTTTCTTTCTTTCTTTCTTTTTGGCAGGACTAGGGTTAGAACTCATGACCTTGCACTTGCCAGGCAAGCACATGTGCTATGAGTTATCTCCCCAGCCCTTGTTCTGTTTTTAACCTTCATTTGCTCCTAAGATTCACTCTTTGGTTTTAGAGAACACAGACTCATCCCAGCTACCTTTCAGGTCAGGAGTTTCATTTTTGCCCCTATATCACTTGTACTTTATGGGTTCTTGCTGAAGCTTGTAACTTTGGCATCAGATTTTCTCCATGACCTCAGTCTGTCCACGTTCAACTGAACACTCCAGGAAAGAAATCCTCTAAAATCTGATGCTAAGTCTGCACTCTCCATTGCTGTCCACTGACCCTCCGTGGTTCTTGAGGCTTATCACATCACCAGTCCCAACCCTGTTGAAAGTGTAGCACACACGACATACAAGAGAGCTAGCCTGGGAGAAAAAGGAAAGCAATGTCCAGTAATGACTATTATGTTGATTACATGTGGGGAGTTATAAAATTTAAGATATATTGAGCTACATAAAGCATATTACTGAAATTAATTTTACATTTTAAAATTATTTTTATTTATTTTTTTAATTTTTAAAAACTTTTTAGTATAGGGTCCACACGGTTGTAGGAGCCTGGACTATGTCATTCTTGTGTTTCAGCCTTCCAAGTGCTGGGATTACAGGTGCAGGCCACCATGCCCAATCTCAGTCCCTGTCTCAGGGCTCCCCAGGGATGGAGCCAGCATTGAGGATTGAACTACCACTGATGTGCTCTGCCTGAGTGGGTGCTTTAGTCCAATGAGCTATCTGACTGGCCCTTAAATTATTTTTAATAGGTCTAAAGTCACATTTATGCCCTGTATTTCTCTTGGACAAAGATTCTGTGTGCTCTTTCAGAGCAAGATTATGTCTTAGCTCTTTGGTATTCTCCACAGAACTGGGTAGTATGCAAAGTGGCATTTTGTAATAGTGGGGACAGAGATAATTGCTTAAAATTAAACTGGTTTATGATAAGTGTTAATTTTTTCTTGTTGCACAACAAACTGAACATCTCTAGTCAGAAGGCCTTTATGGAATTATTTTTTAATGCAGGTTGAATGTCCCTAATCCTCACATGTGAAACCCAAAATGTTTCAGTATCTGAAACTTTAAGTGTCAACTTGATGCCTGAAGTGAAAATTCTACACCTCAGAACTATGCTTCTTGCTCCAAATGATTAGATGCTGTGTGAAATTATTTTCAGGCATTAGCATGAGGTGTATATTAAGTACTAATGGATTTCATGCTTAGATCTGGGTCTCACCCACAGCATAATCTCAAGTGCATGCAAGTATTTTAAAATCTGAAGAAAACAAAAATCCGTAGTTTGAATCTTCTCCCAAGCATTTTGGGTAAAAGAAATTGATTTCCTTCACATGAGAATCACTAGATTCGCCTGGCTCATTGTATTGTCTTCAATCCTAGAACTCTCTTTACTAGATTCTGTGATTTTATAATTAAGCAAAACATCACGCAGGAGCAGCTTGCCTCTTAGGAGTGTGTGAAATAGGCCCTTGAACTTTACCAGAGCAACAAATCTGTGGGACTGTGTGCATCTTAGTGAAGGCATAAATTTGAGATTTTCCTTCCAAAAGGATAGCTATTATACAATCCCACTTATCTATAGTACCTGAACTAGTCAAATTAAAAAACAATAACAAAAAAAAGAATGATGGTATTCGGGAGATAGAGGATGGGGAATTATTGTGGTTCATTGGGTACAGAGTTTTAATTTTGCAAACAAAAACGTTCTAGAGATGGATGGTTACCTACGATTGAATGTAATTAACATTACTGAACCATGTACTTAAAAGTGATCAGGGGGGTAAGGACATAACGCAGTGGTCTAAGCATCTGACTGGCAAATGCAAGGACCTCAGTTCCACACCAATACTACCATGTTGTGCCATGTTGTGCCACATACCAACCACTAAAGCCAGGCGTGGTAGTGCACATCTTGTATCCCAGCACAGGGGAGACTGAGATAGGAGCATCACTATGAGTCTGACCTGTGTAGTAAGACACTGTACTAAATAAATAAATAAATAAATGATTAAAAGTGGTGAAATTCGTGAATTTCATATAATGTATATCTTTTCCCCAATTAAAAAGAAAAAGAAAAGAACAAAGTATTCTGAAAAGGTTTTGTAACACAATAACCTGTGAGAAAACAAGAGCCTTAGTTGGGCAAGTTGTAGTGAATTCTCTTAAGGAGACCCTTGCTACTGGAAGGAACAGTTCCCGGAATCTCCAGGGAAGTAGAACTTAGGGAAGCAGGCTCAGCTACACCTTGATGGTCCAATTAGAACCTTCATTTTAACAAGTTCCCCAGGTGATTCCTCTCAGCAATAAAGCTGGTGCAGCCCCACTGGAATTATCAAGT
The DNA here is from genome assembly GCA_004027025.1 of Myocastor coypus. NCBI lineage: Eukaryota > Metazoa > Chordata > Mammalia > Rodentia > Myocastoridae > Myocastor > Myocastor coypus. The sequence continues at coordinate 27,452 of PVJA010019008.1, forward strand.
CTCAAAGTGTAATCACGAGCCACCAGAAGCCAACCCACACTCCCATCCCAGAAGTCTGTCGACAGGTCCACTGCAGAACACCTCATGGATCCGGATGCTGGGATCAGAGGGGCAAGGAAGAGACAGCCCGGTGATCTACAGCACCTTAGAGTCTGAGAACTGAACAGTCTGGAACGATGTAATAGAACAAAGATGACTACTTCATCTTTAAACAGATACTGGGATTATTACAAGTACTGGTAACAAAGAACATGTGTGATTAATGATAGGATGTAAACAATTAAAGCATTCAAGAAGAAGCAAGAGGGAAAAGGACATACACGCAACCTCATTTCCTGGTGGTTGATAAGGAAGTGGGCGTTCAGGATTAATGCAGTGTTTTAATAATGGCTGAGCATGGAGGTTCCAGAGTGGACCCTACATACTGAAACCCCATCAGGCCTCAGATTCTTTGTGAGTGAAGAGGAATTGAAATTCTGTCGCCGGTTAAATTCCTCAAACAAGGTGACATTTGGAAAACACGAAATCTCCTTTATCATTGATTTATATGTGCTTATTTTTATTTTTATTTTTTTTTTTTTATTATTATTATTATTTTTTTTGTCTTTTTGAGACAGGGTCTCACTATACTGTTGAGGCTGGCCTTGAGCTCACTTTTGTAGCCCAGGCTGGTCTCGAACTCGCACCAATCCTCCTGCCTCAGCCTCCCGAGTGCTGGGATTACAGGCATGAGCCACCATACCCGGCTCTTATGTGCTTATTTTTAAATTCTGAAAGTTTTTTTTAAAAGAATTTAAAGACTGTTACTTACATGAGTTATTTTTCTGAGATTTCTGAGCAAGCTCTGTCTAGTCCTAGATGTCACAGATGAGAAATTTAGGTCAAGATTTTTTCCTGTAATCTACCTGTTTTCAGCTATAATAATGATAGGTATTCTTTTGAAAGCTGCGTTGTTTGTGTGGATGCGTGTTGCTATGCTCTTACTTTTACAAAATTTTGTGTTGGCTTTAGAGTTCATTTTCTAAAGCAGCTTTAGAATTGCAGAAAAATTCACGTCTTCAGAGTTCTCATGGAATTCAATAGACCTTGTTGCTCACATCTTACGTGATTAGGGTACATTTGCTACTATGAGTCAGCCAGTTTTGGTACATCGTTCTTAACTAAAATCCATACCTTATTCCACTTACTTTAATTTTTATCAGATGTCCCTTTTCAGTTGTAAGGTTCCATCTGGGACAGCACATTGCATTTCACTGTAGGATCTTACCAGCCTTCCCTTGTTGTGAGTTTCTAATACTTACCTGGATTTAATGACTGACAGTTTCGAGAATTACCGATGAGGCACTTTGTGGGAAGCACTCCTATCGGAATTTTCTCATGCCTCAACTAGGGATAGAACTTTGGAGAGGGAAGACGGTAGAGATAACATACTGCTTTTATGACATTGAATGAAATGGGTACATGTTATTAGCATGATATATCATCACTGATGTTGAGCTTGACTACCTGTCTGACATAGTTGTTGTCTGTTTTTCTTCTTTTTTAAAAATGTATTTGGTATAGGGTCTCACTATGCAGCTCAGACTCATAGTGATCCTCCTGTTTTCAGCCTCCCCAGTGCTGGGATTACAGGCATGTGCCACCATACCTGGATTCAGTTACCGGCTCAGCATGCGATGCCAGGGATCAAACCTGGCTTGCCTAACCAACCCTGTGCTTGCCTAAGCGGGTGCTTAGTCTGCTGATCTATCTCACTGGCCCTGTCAGGTTCTTCTGTAAAATTACTCTTTCCCCCTTTTGAATAGTGTACCCTTTAAAAGAAAGTAATTGTATAGTCTACAATGAAGGAGTAGAGATGATATATCTATTACATTATCTGAAATTCTGCAAAGATGTTTCTTTTCTTACGTTTATTCATTTGGCTCTATTCATGGATATTTGTGTTATGCTTTGATTTATAATTCTGTTTTACATTATAATACATTGTTGCTAAAGTCATTAGGGACTGAGAGCTCTTCATTTGGCTCCTGTGTTCATTTGATCCCTACCCCTCTTCCCTCCCCGCCCTCCCTCCCTCCCACCCTTCCTCTCTTCTTTAAATATTTACAATATGCTGTAGGGTAATGTTGCATGGCTTTTGCTCCAGTCTTGGAATCAGCCATGTTTCTAAGATCTCTGGTTCCTTTTATTGAATAGTCTTAAAAACCAAGATCTAGAACTTTAGATATGCTTGTCCTGGTAGGATGTTTTTGCATTTGACTTCATTGGCAGAGCAAGGCAATGTCTTTGTCTGTACTGACCTTGTGTTTCACAGATCTGTGAATGTTTAGGGAGCTGACTGTTTGCTTGTGGACACAAGGTCACCCTAACCTTTCCAACTCAAATGCATTGTGGCGAGGGTCTCCTTTCGCTGATCTGTGAATCGTCGCTCTGCGCGTCTCTCCTACCCCTGCTTTGTTGCTCAATCTCAGAACGTTTGCACAGTAGTATTATTGGAAGTGTTATTTTATTCTTACAGGAAGCTTTCTTAAAAGCACTAAAATTGCTAACAAATTTAAATTTTGTTCCTATGTTTTTATTAATATATATCCTTTGCTACCTTCATTAAAAAAAAAAAAAACCCAAGTTATTCACAGCCTGTAACAAGTGTACTATTTTTATTTCACATCCATCCTGTCATTTAGGCATGGGTGGATGGATGACTAGGTTATGTATGTGAGGCTGTACTCTAACTCATTTGAATAAATCTGTGAGAAGATTTAAGTGAAACTTCCAAATTTCTCTTCTTTTAGTTTTAGCTTATTCAATCTATTTAGTGTCTGCCATCTGGCAAATAGTTCTCATGTGAAGAATTCCATCTGTCAGTTCTCCCTGTGGTCTGATAGTGGTTACAGTGAAATATTGGTGACAGCAGCAGTCCCCTAGAGAGATGTGTCATTCACTCCCATGTGCTCGTTGAGAACCTGGTAACTGCCCACAGCGGAGCAAAGCCCGTAAATATCTCATCTTGTGGGAAAATGCATGAGAAGTGTCATGGCAGCTGCTCTAAGGATTCCCCTAGTTTTTAAGAACAAGTGCCCCTCAGAAAAGTTTCCCAGACCACTCGTTAGCATGTGAAAGTTAAGGAATGCCCGTAGATAATGAGCAAATTCAAGAAAACATGTTTGTGCAGTAACAGTCTGAAGTGATACAATATAAAAACTGCCCGAGTAAATACTATTTTGTCAGTTGTTATTTTGATATACAAGTATGTAGTAGCTGAGGTAAAAAGTACATAAATCTGTAACCTTTTACTTATCTGAGCATGAATAAGGAACAGCTAGGAAAGACATGTCCAGTGTTTGTCATCCTCTGGAGCATAAAGTATCTTTAGCTACTGGAATGGGAGCAAGCTAGATCCTCGGTTCCTCTCTACTTGATCCTTCAGATCTGACCTTCTTTCTAATGAGATTCAGAGTCTTACACTGTTCACTGCCATCCTGATCCGAGCCATTGTTATCTCCTATCTGGATTACTGCAGCATCCCCCAACCTGGCCTTCACCTTTCTAATCTTGACCTATGGTGTAAGAACAACTGGCTTAATAAATGAGTCTTCTCAAGTAACTGGCCTGAGTGTTGGCAGTATCTGGGACCAAAGCAGTCTGCCCTCACTGCGACCCATGAATCTTCTGCCCCTTGTTCCCCTCTGACGTCACAGGGCTTCTTTCTCTTCTGTGAGCTCACAGTCGTGCTTCTTACCCTGGCCCTTTGTTCCTGTTCCTTCCTTTGACTGACGTATTATTCTCTCTGCTTTTTGATGCTTTGTCCTCACGCAACCTCCAGTCTCCACTCAGATGTCCTATTTTCACCTCTCCTGAACATTGTGAGACTCTGCTGCCCAGCCTCCCCCAAATTGCTCTGTGCCTTCTGTGCTTTACCTCTATAATGTTTGTTACCTGTTTTTCTTTCTGGTTTCCCTCTAGAATCTTATTTCATTGTTTTGTCACTTTGTCACTTTTATCCCATTGTTTTGTCACTTCCTGTATTTGCAGCACTAAGAAAAATAGTTCCCCATGACGAGTGAGTGGATGATCAGTGAATTTGCCTGAGGGGATTCGGAAAACTCTCATGCACAGGACCTGGGCCCAGTGCGTGGCCGGCCACAGTGACTGCCCACTCGCACACATGAACTTGGCCCCCCTATGTTGACCGATGTTAGTATTGCCATGCACCATGTATAAGCCTACAGCTCACGAGTAATAACATACGACTATAAAACCCTGTTTGTCCTCAGCGTGTACATAGTAGGCGATCAGTAAATAATGTTAGTTGTTTCTGTTTTTAGTACTATGACTATTACTAATGTAAGATGTTGTTAATGAACATATAGTGGGGAAAGGATGATAATAGTGATTGGTTGAGCACCTTGGTTATGGCAGAAAGTTGAGTGCTCTGTGACTGTCAAGTCATTAAATTCTCCCAGCTCTACCATCTACTGTGTATGTCTTAGGGGAATTTAGACAAATGGGTTGAAAAAATATATTAAGCATCATCACCTAAGTTACATTCCTATTTACAACGAACTTTAGGAAATTTGGCACCATTTAATCTAAAAGGATAAATTAACGTTTCTTATGCATGTTTATTCTTAACCAGACAACCTGGTTTCTAAATGAGTGAAATTTTACTGTACTTTAAACACATGCAAATTCCAAAGGAAAGGAAGTTTTCTAAACTAATAAAGCCCGGGTCTGGCTTTCTGGCTTCCAAGTCTTGGCAAGGTGAATAATGATCCCAAATAGGCCTCTACACACTGGTTCTTTGGTGGCCTTTCAAGATTGCCTGGCTCCAACTCCCTCATTTTGCAAATCGGGGGTGGCGGGGGGCCCAGGTCAAGTGTTTTGTTCTCAGGGCCACCTGGCAGCAGGAATGGGCTGAAAATCAGGTCTTGGATGGATGCTCCATCCAAAAGCTGTAACTCGAATCCATGTATGTAAACCTCTGGTTGAAATGCCAGTTTCTCTTGGATTTTGTAAAAACAGACTCATTTTTTTAGACTGAAATACTTTAATGTATATCCATAATGGGGTCAATTTAACATTGAAACTAGAGTTCATTAGCTAATAAGCTGCATAAAAAACTGGGTGTGCATCTGGCTACAAAGCTGACATGGTAAGCAGCAGCTTCAATGCACTGGGATTGTGTGTCTTGCTGAAAAGCAATGGTAGTCAAGGCCAGGTTGCTGCAGACACTCAGTGTATGTGGAAACTCTAGGTATAATGATACTTCATTATATGCAAACTTTATTTTTAGAATAATTTCAAAATTGATCATTGAGTTCTCATATATCTCATACTAGAAGAGTTAAAATAAGTAAAGGGAAACTAAACCATGTTAAGCTAAGCTAGTTTGTGAGAAGGATTTCATTAGTTTTTTTTTTTTCATCATTCCTTCCTAGTCATTGTTAAATATTTTAACCAAATTTGTAGTTTCATTTAATTTCTTAAAATTTCTGATGGGCACCATTTTCATTTGTTTTATCATCCTCAAAGTAGTATAAGCAAAGCTGTTTACTGCTAATCTTTAAATGTTAGAATATAGTGAGTCATTAGGGCTGACAACTTTTTAAGTGAAACATTTTGCAAGTGAAAGTTTTTGCTATCATTTTATAAACTCAAGGAATAATTCTAATATGACTAATGCTGTGCATGTCTTGTGGATGGCCATTATATTTTATTTTATGAAGTATCTCTCAGTGACTCAGCATTGTGCTGTTTTCTAGTCCTCCACAGACTAAGCATGGGTGAAACGAGGTGCATTTGGATTTGTTACTTGGCATTTTATTTATTTATTTATTTGTTTGTTTATTTATTTATTTATTTATTTTTATGGTACCAAGGATTGAACTCAGGATATTGCGCTTGCCAGGCAAGCATTATTCCACTGAGCTATCTCCCTGGCCCTGTAGTGGTAGTATTCTTGGGCCAAACTTTGAATCTTTTTAATTTTACTCATAAAATAGGAGAAAACATAACTTAGTATTCTGAGCATTCATAAATGTGACCACCCAGTGTTGACCAGTGAGATGGGTATTTTGATGCCATTGGTTACTGCTGAGCCCTGTAGCCTTGAAAATTGGTATTCTGTAGGTATGAGGTACTGTTCTAGCTGCTGGGGTTGATTCCCTGACCTCAGAAATCCTGAAGAATCCATTTGGAGAATGTTAATTCCCTATTAGATCCCTCTATCTCCATATTGCAGCTCTGCTGGGAGTTTGTTTTGTTTTAGTCTTTTGTTTTACATCATTCTGTGTAAAAGAAAATGTTATATCACTGCGTGATTTCTTCCCTTACAATGTGCATCATAGGTGGCTCTAGAATACATTCTCTTGAAGCATAGGTGGCTTTAGATTTTTTGTAAGGTCTCCTCAACTGGGCGGTGGGGTTCATAGGAGCTAAACACCACACCCTGTGGGCATCAGGGATCATCCTGAAGAATTAAGGAGGGGCAAAATGCAGTACCTTGTTCTCACTGAGGATTTACTTAGCTGACTACAAAAGCAAGACTCATTAAAGCAAACACTGAACTACCATGAGAAATTTTGCATGTTTGAGCTAGAAGCAGCCTAAAGTTTAAACGCTGTGCAAAGGTTAAAGCTTTTCTTTCCTTCTCTTAAAGCACTTACCACTCTTCATATTTCAAGTAGTATAGCATTGTGCAGGAATTACAGTTCTGCAAGCAAAAGATTATTTACAACCTTCGCTGCAGTGAGGAGCTTGTGTTTCTCAGTTAATTGAGGTGGTGGGCTCCAAGCTGCTCAATCGCTTATAGGGCTGTGGGGGATTGTTCAGTGACCTTCCCACTTTGGGGACCTCCTACTAACTCTTAACTTGATGTGAGAATCCACCTGAAAAACAAATTATTTCTTAAAACCTACTTTAGCTTATGTTGTTTTAAATGTGATGTCCAAAACTTTGGACTCTTGAGTTGAGCTCATATTTTTATAATATCATTTGCTTCTGAACTTCCTTTCTCATTCATTGTATGTTCCAGTCATAGCAATATACTCCGCCTTTTCTTTACTCTTTCTTTTCAAAGGAGATTTTGAAGGATTTTTTATCATTCATTCATCCATCCATCCATACATACATACATCTTCCCTTCTTCCCTCCCTCCTTCTCTCCCTCCCTTCCTCCCGTCTTCTCTCCCTCCCTTTCTTCCTCCCTCCCTGTCCTCTACGCATCTATCTATCCACTCTCCCATCCATCCATCCATCCATCCATCCATCCATCCATCCAGGGAATATGTATTAGAACTGAGCCAGGAATTAAGGATAGTGCCATATAAGCTAGACGCTGGCCTTATTTTATGGAGCTTGTATTCACTCCTATATGGTGTACTTCACCCTTCCATTCAGGTTTATATCTAGAGTTATAGTCCTTCCCAATATACCCAAGGGGTTTTGTTCACTGGCTACACTAGCTCAATACTTTTCTCAACTTTATAATATGTGATTCGTTAATTCATCAGTAAATGTTTACTATTACTGCTGTGTGCAGGATTTATGCTAAAGACTGGGACTACTGCAGTGAATAATACAAACCACAATTCATAGCTTATGTAATTATTATGTTGTTACTACCCAGCTTTCACCTCATTAAAAGGTGAGCTTATGAGGGATTTTATGTAGTATCTTTATATTTTAGTGTCAGCATTGCCTAGATATAATCTATATGATACACATTGCAGTTCAAAGAATGGTTTTCATGTTAATTTTTTCTCATGTGTTACAAGAATACATTTATGCTTATGCATATATACTTTTCTAGCTTAATAGTTTATAAACACAAAAATTTTGGAATAAAAAAGACAATAACATCAGTTTTTATATAATTATATTTATATTATAATATATGTAATTATAATATACAATTATAAGTATGATATACATTATAATTGTACATTATAATCATATAATCATAGTTATGTATCTATATTTATATTATATTGTTATATTATGTAGAATTATTATATAATTACAACAGGGTATACATACCCTATTGCAATTGAGTGGAACTGATTAGGTAAGTAGTTTTTATGTCATTATCTTGGAAGTACAGATTTAGATTAAGCAAAGGCATCACTTATAACACATAGGAAATACATTACCTTCAAGATTGATGTAATATGGAGCAGAGCTACTCAGCAAGTCTGGAGTCTGCATGCTAAAGGTATCTGAGTCTTGATTTTATTGCTTAGTTCTTAAAGACAGGTAACTTGTCTGAATTTCCTGCCCGCCTGCCCTTGATAGCAGGGCCTCGGTGAGAGCAGCATGGTGCTCGCAGAATCACCAGAAGCTGTTTTCCTTTCTTGCAGTTGGTGAGTTTGTAAGTGACGCCCTCCTTGTTCCTGACAAGTGCAAATTCTTACACCAGGAGCGGATGGATGTCTGTGAGACTCACCTTCACTGGCACACTGTTGCCAAAGAGGTACCTTCCCTTGGTTTCCTTCTTACAAAGTGTCATTTCCCAGAGCACATCTCCACCTACATTTCAAAGAGTACACTGAGGCAGCAGCTTGTTGATAAATAACTAATAATCTTACTATCCATATTTTTTTTTAAATTAGGCTTTACTAAATTCACAGCAGAATAGAGTTCCATGTATCGCCAGGTCCATATTTGCACAGCTTTCCTTTTTGCAAATACTCACAAGGAGCCAGAACTCAGGCTCCCATTTAGTTAGCTTCATTATGTGTCTGCCATATTTCACAAATAAAATAAAACTACCATTTTCACACCTTTTATTTCCAAATTTATCCTTCACTCAATTTGCTATCTGCTTCTCATTCATATATAAGGTTTTCTTAGCCTTTTTCTATAGTCATACAACAAAGAAATACATCGCCAGGCCTCAGCATGAACACTATGGCGAGGCTTCAGTCTCTAGGTTATGTGGTCCAGTTTTGTACTCACAGGCCAAGCTGTCAACCGTATTTGTCTGCACTGCCCAGTTCCTGGGTTGCTTAAAGACGTGGTGCTCTGTAGCAGTACACCCAGCCATTTGCTAGTCTCCTAGAATCGGGCTTCTTCATCTAGCTTAGTGGTTTTCTACGCAGGTCCATTTTGCTCCACTATCCCAATGAAATGGGACAAATTTGTTTGTCATAACTGGAGTAAGATATGCTACTGGCACGGAGTGACTGGAGACTATGGATGCTGCCACACATTGTACAATGCAAGGGACAGTCCCCCACCCCACCCCAGCAAACTATTCAGTCTAAAGTATCAGTCCTCCCAGCACTCGGGAGGCTGAGGCAGGAGGATTGGTGAGAGTTCGAGACCAGCCTGGGCTACAAAAGTGAGCTCAAGGCCAGCCTCAAGTTCATAGTGAGACCCTGTCTCAAAAAGACAAAAAAAAATAAAAAATAAAAAAATAAAGTATCAGTCCTGAGCTCGGAGACTCTGATCTAGTTCAACTTATCACAGATCCCATAGCTTTAAAACTCTTAAGAAGAAAACATTTTGCCTTTTATAAAGTATGTTTTAGAAAGTAATAATATGTTCTGAGCAGCAGGATAGTTCATGCCTCTAATCCCAGCCACTCAGAAGGCAGAGACTCCAAGGAGGATTTCAAGTTTGAGGCAGCTTATTTCTGATTTGCTTGAAAATAAAACTTCATATATAAAAAAATATGTTTTGGAGGGCTGAAGAGATTGCTCAAGCCCAGCTTCCTATCTAAACATCATTTTGCATTTCTTCTGAATTTTCAAAGGAAAATTTTGGATTATTAAAAAAAAAAAATCTGCTTCTTAGGAGGTCAAAATATATTGTGTAATAGTGTCATTGAAGGGTGTTGAGTGATTCACCTTTCCTCTGTCATCTGGATGTGATGTCTGAGCTTTCTGTTAATTTAGATTTGTGCATATTTAATTTATCCCAAGAAAGCAAAAAATCCTGAAAAGTGAACATCTCAGAGCTGTACATTCTGGTTCATAAGGGCCGCAGAGCACGGCCCCCTGATGCCCCTTGTTTCCCAGTTACAATGGCCCACCTGCTCACCAGCAAGAAGGAAAGCCTTCTCCTGGCTCATGTTTTCGGCCCCTGGTTGAGTAGCTCCAAGTCCACCAGGGCATGATGGAAGGGCCGCGTGGGGTGGGAAAGTGCTCAAAGCATGGCGGCCGGGAAGCAGAGAGAGAGAGCAGGGCAGCCAGGGAGGTGGCTGTGCCATTCCATGCCACATTCCCCAGTGCCCCAACCTCATCCTAACAGCCCACTCACCCCTCGTGCACTGAGTACACAGCAGCACCCCTGAGAGGACCCAGTCACCTCCCGAGTGCCTGACCTCTGAGCACACAGCCCTTTAGAGGACATTCCAGACCTAAAGCATAAGGCAGGAGAGTTTCTTCTCTGACCAGGACTTGCTCTGGGAGGTGAGCCAAGAGAACTAGAGTGTCTAGACTAAGACAAATGCCAGGGAGGTAAACATGATCTAGAGTGGAGCTGGGGCAGAGGTGGGGAAGGACGAGTGTCTTCGTAGCTTACTGATTCACCAGCAAAGCCCACCAGTGAAGCTGGATACCATGGGTCCTCTGCACCTGCTCGCAAGCGCAGCGCCCCAGTTACGACAGTCAATACTGTTCTAATCAGCTTCCATACCAGTTGTTTTTATGGACCTCTACTGCATCACACCATGTCCTTATTAAATAAGTAACAAACTCACAAAATGCACTAGAGTGGTCTGTGCTGGAGACCCTGTTGTAAATACATTAAAAAAAAAAAAAAAAAAAAAAAAAAAGATCGGTTTCCTTTGTAAAGCTATGTCGGGTCTGCTTGTTGAGTGTCACCTTTGGGGTTTCTTCCGCGGAAGAACACCTCCTCTGGCCCTCACCGTCTTCTCCCTGCCCTCTTCAGACCTGCAGTGAGAAGAGCACCAACTTGCACGACTACGGCATGTTGCTGCCCTGCGGGATCGACAAGTTCCGGGGGGTGGAGTTTGTGTGTTGCCCACTGGCAGAAGAAAGTGACAACATTGACTCCGCGGACGCAGAGGAGGACGACTCTGATGTCTGGTGGGGCGGGGCAGACACAGACTACGCAGATGGGAGGTAAGACGGGCTTCCCGTGGAGCTGCGAAGATGCTGGCGTGTCTTGCGTGTAGTTTTTGTGTGCTTTGATAAACGCATCTGCCTGGTTTCTCAGTATAACACCGTCAGCTCGTTCTACTCTTACATTCTATAACCCCTGGTTTCTACTCTGATTATTGCATGTGACTTAATTTTATTCCATCTCAGAGATAATTTTAACTATTTTATTTTAACTTTAAGAACTGGGCTCAAAATCTCAGGAGTATTATAGTAGATAGCTGTTCGATTTAAAAGAGTTAGAATCTAATGTGAATGATATGAAAATTCTGTTTTGGTGTACAAGTTGGAATAATTTTTAAACATTGTTTTGAGATTATTTTGTCAACCATGAAATCAGCAGGAGTTACTGTTGAGGAAGACTTGGCTTTGCTCGTTGTGAGATGTCTTTGCCTTTCATTTTCTTTTCCTCCTACCTGAAGTTAAAATTTATATATGCTTGATAAACATTTTATGTTTTCTTTCTAACTAGCCT
>PVJA010019009.1:0-39055 GCA_004027025.1 Myocastor coypus
AAAAAAAAAAAAAAATGCTACTCCTTCACAGCTCTATTCCCTTCCTCTTATTTGTGTTAGTCTCTTTTACATGCTGCATCTACCAGTGTTACAAACCAAACAATAATGGTTAGTACTTAACCATCTATAATGATTTCCTTGGGCCAGTGCAGTTTTTCTCCTATATGCATCTTCTGTGCTGTTATGTTTGGGTATATTAGGAATATATTACAGTAGAGGTCTAACAATGTATCTATCATACACATATAATTTGATACAACTACTTCTTAAATGGGAAAATATGTATCTTTCTATTTTATGTTATTTTCTGAGACAATGTCTCACTACATAGGCTAAGCTAGTCTTGAACTCAAAGAGGAGTCCTCCTACCTCAGCCTCCTGAGCTATTACAACATGTACCACATGCCTGGCCTTTTTATAAACATAAAATTACCTCTGCTGGAACACAATAAAAACTGGTATTGTTTGCTTCTTTTTGTATCTGGAGTTAGACTGCTTTTCTTCCTTTCTTTTTAAACTTTATTTATATATTTATTTATTTACTTATGTTATGGCTGGTTCTGCCTGCACTGGGGGTGGGGTTGGCACAGCATGTGGTGCCAGGGATCGAGCTGCAGTCCATGTGGTTGCCTAAGCAGGCACTTTAGACTGCTGAGCTATTTCACCAGTCCTAGACTGCTTTTCTGCCCCAAGAATTACCTTTAGTGTTTCTTCAGTGTCTCATGATCTATTAGATAAAATTTCAGTTTTGGTTATCTAAATAAGTCTTTATGTTACCTTCCTTTTAAACAGAGTATTGGGTGGGATAAAGGAGTTTGCTTAACAAAGTGATATTCTTTGAGCACTTTCAATATGCTATTCCAATGGCATCTGAGCTCCACTGTTTCTGCTGAAAAGTCAGCCGCTTTTCTCACAGATATTTCCTTTAAGCTATGCATCACTTTCCTCTTCATGTTTTCAGTATTTTCTCATCTTTGACTTTAATCATTTGCCATGATTCAGCTATTTGTGATTCTCTGTGTTTAGTATATTGCATTTTTTGAACTTGCTAAACTTTTTTCTTTTAAATGTATTTAGTACAGGGTCTACAGCAGTGGTTCTCAACCTTTCTAATGTCATGACCCTGCTATACAGTTCCTCAGTTGCGGTGACTCCAAACCAAAAAATAATTTTGGTAGCTACTTCAAAACTGTAATTTTGCTAGTTATGATCTGGAATAAAATATGTATTTTCCGATGGCTTTAGGCGACCCCTGTGTTTTGGTCGTTCGACCCCTGCCGGCGTCGCGACCCACAGGTTGAGAACCGCTGGTCTACAGGGTCTAACCACACAGATCAGACTTATAATGATCCTCCTGTTTTCAATCTCCCAAGTGCTGGGATTACAGGCATGAGCCACCATGTCCAGTTTCAATCTCCATTTCAGCACACCTGAGGGGGTGGGATCAGCAGGGCACACAGGGGATCAAACCCTGATCTTTGCACCTACCTAAGCAGGCACTTCAGTCCGCTGAGCTATCTGGCCAGCCCTGAACTTTTATGACATGTACACTGTTGTTTTCCAACAAACTGGTTAAGTTTATCACCATTATTTCCTCATATACTTCTCTCCTCCTTTCTCTCCCCCTTCCTTCTAATACTACCACATATGCTAGATGTACTTGGTAGTGTTCTAAATTTCATAAGGGTCTGCTTTTTGTTTTTCCTTTTTTAAAAAAATCTGTTCTTCAGTTTGCACAACCTCTTACCAAGCTGCTGTTAAGTTTGTTTTTTCTTTCTTTTACCATTTCAAATCTCTGGTTGAGCTTCTCTAAGAAATTTATTTAATTTCTACTCCATAATTTTTACTTGGTCCTGTTTCAAAATTTCTCTCTACTGGTATTGTCTATTCGAAGTGACGTTATCATCACACCTTCTTTATTACTTTAATTGTGAGTTCCTTTCTTTCTATGGGCATGTTTATGTTCATTCCTTTAAAGACTTTCCCGCCTCGTAAATCGACCATCTGGCCCTTCTAGCATGCCTGAAGTTAGTGGCCCGACTTTGACCCAGCATACAGTTCATACTTTTCTGTCTCTTTGTATGTTTTGTGGTTTTGTTGCTAAAATCTGGACACTTTAAACAATACAGTACTTCTAGACACTAAATACCTTCAATTTTCAGAGGCTTACTGCTATCTGATTAAATTTTTAGTTGGTAGCTGGATTCTTTCAGTGAAGTTTATTCCTTCATATGTAAAATGTTCTTTTCTAAATATTGTTCCTCCAGGAGACAAAACTTTGACACACCCACAGTTGCCCTGGGATCATAGTGGTTTTAGTGAAACTTTGTTTTCTTTCTTTCTTTTTTTTCTTTTTTCAGAAGTGCTCATTACGTATTTCAGGTTGGCATTGAATGCACTTTGCATGGCCCCAAACTTGCAGCTATCCTCCTGCCTCAGCCTGGAATTACAGGCATGCACCAACTCTATTTTCTCTTCCTTTCTGTCTCAGAGGAAACCCAGCAATTAACTTCACTAAATGGAGGCTAACTGCTATACTGCCTTAAACAATGTCCTGGGGTATATATTCATCTACATTAAAGCACAATAAAATTATGGCACTCTTAAAGAAACAGTTTCTAAGATAAATATATTATTTTTGCACTGATTCCAAGAAAGCTATTTCCAGACATCTAATTCCCTGGATCTGTCCTGCAAACTAAGAGACTGACAATTTTGCCAGGGCTGTGAATCTTTTCTCAAATGCCTTTCACCACAGCCTTGAATGTTTCTTAGAGTGCAATCAGGCTTTAGCTTCTTCACTCTTCACAGAAAACGAAGCCAGTTCCTTTGGGAAGAAATTAAGAGCTATAGGTTTTCTGGTCAGCTTTGCTCCTCAGCCAAAACTCTGAGTCAGGACTCTGGAGCTAGGCGTGGAGACGAAGGCCAGCTTCTCTCCAAAGGTTCCACTCTCCCAATCTAGTAGCTGAGAAATCTGTGGGAAGAGGAGGGACAGCGATGTGAAGTGCTCTTAGCTTGCTTCTCTGCCACGGAGCCTGTTCTGTGATCTGAGAAGAGAGAGAACTCTGGCTCCAGTAGTCCAACAGGTTCCCACCAGACTCTACAGGTGGATGTGGGCAGAAAAGAGAGACCTCACCTCTCACTGCACTACCCTAGGGCTTACTGTCAGCAACAGGCAACTAAGAGAAGGATGGCAGGTGCTAGCACACTGTTCCTCCAGAGAAGAAAGCCATCTGTCTTGTTGCTGAGAGGGAGGAGACTTGGCTGGAAAAATCTGGACAGGAGTCTCTCCACTCCCGAGGCCATAGCAGGAAAGGAGGTAGAAGCATGGCAGCGGTTCAAAGCCCAAATGCTATCTCATTACATGCTGATGTTTTCTAGCTGTTCCTGAGTATGTTTCCTCAGTTCCTGAGACTTTCAAGTGGGCTTTATTTTGTTTTCTTTAGATAGTTCCACCCAGCCCAGTGTGGCTGGTGCATGTCTATTATCCCGACACTCAGGGGGCCTGAGGCAGGAGGACTGTCAGGAGTTCATGGTGAGCCTGAGCTACATAAGTGAGTTCAGGGCCAGGCTACACAACATAGTAATATCTTTTTTTTTTTTTTTTTGGTGGAACCAGGGATCAAATTCAGGACCTTGCACTTGCCAGACAGGCACTTGTGCCCCTGAGCCATCTCCCCAGCCATAGTAACAGCCTGTTTCAAAAACAAATGCAGTACAAGCTCCACCCATTTCTCTGCATGGCACATCAGTAGCGTTCTTCAAGTGGTCATGGATGAAGATGATCATTCTTCAGTATGAAGGTAAAAGCAAGCCTGGGCTAGGGCTCTACACACTTCATCTGGCCAATAATGAGGCAAACAGTATAGATCTTACCATTTACACACCTTGAGACCGGGACCCAGAATCATTTGGTAATTTGTCCCAAATAAAAGAGTAATCAGGGCCAGCCAAATAGTTCAGTAGACTAAAGTACCTGCAAGCAGGGGCAAAGGCTGGGGGTTAAATCCCAGGGTCGTCCCTGGTGTGCTCTGAGCCTGGCAAATGAGACTGGGAGTGGCAGCACAAGCCTGTTATCCCAGCTCATGGGAGGCTGTAAACAGGTGCAATCTAGTAATGAGACCCAGAACTCCCTGTAGAACCTTCCCTAAAAAAAAGACTAATCAGGTAATGGCAGAGATCTGACTCAAACATAGGTCTAACTAACTCAAAGGCCCACTTTTTTGACTAAGCTCCTCCTTTTATCTTCTAACTAAAGATTTCCAAAATTCCAAGCTTGCACAATTGTTTTATCCCTGCACCATCCCAATGAGGTCTTTAGGTAACACATTATTTTCTCTCTAGTGCTCAATTTCAAATGTATTAGTAACCAGGCGTGGTGGTGCATGCCTGTAGTCCCAGCACTCAAAATGTTGAGACGGGAGCGGCGCGTCCGGAGGTCCCGCGGATCTGTTTCTTGCTTCAACAGTGTTTGGACGGAACAGGCCCGGGGACTCCCTCTTTCATCTTCCACCCACCTTCCAGGTACAGATTTCAGGACCATCTCACCTATCTCCTCCTTCCAGGACCGGACAATACCGTTCTTTTGTGGATAACTCCTTATTGCTGATCAGCCATGACCTCTCAGATTCATCAGAATTATTCCACCGAGGTGGAGGCTGCTGTCAACCGCCTGGTGAACCTGCACCTGCAGGCCTCCTACACCTATCTCTCTCTGGGCTACTACTTTGATTGTGATGATGTGGCTCTGGAGGGCGTGGGCCATTTCTTCCACGAGCTGGCCAAGGAGAAACGCGAGGGTGCCGAGCATCTCCTGAAGATGCAAAACCAGCGTGGCGGCCGTGTGCTCTTCCAAGATGTACAGAAACCATCTGAAGATGAGTGGGGCAAAACCTTGGATGCCATGGAAGCTGCCCTGGCCCTGGAGAAGAACCTGAACCAAGCTCTTCTGGACCTTCATGCCTTGGGCTCTGCCAAGACTGACCCCCATATCTATGATTTCCTGGAGAACCGCTTCCTAGATGAGGAGGTGAAGTTTATCAAGAAGATAGGTGACTACCTCACCAACCTCTGCAGGCTGGCGAGCCCCCAGGCCGGGCTGGGTGAGTACCTCTTTGAAAGGCTCACCCTTACACACGAATAGGAGGTCACAGAACCTGGCAGTCTCTTGTGGGGCTCCTGCACCCCGTGGCATCAGGGCTTTGGCCTAACCCTCTCCCTCCAGCCATTAGGCAGCTTTCTTACCTTTCTGGAGCCCCTTTCCAAATCTTGGACCAAAAGAAAATAAACCCTTTTGCAGCCAAAAAAAAAAAAAGTTGAGACAGGAGGATTGTAGCATGTTCTAGACTAGCTTGTAGGCTACAAGAGTGAGCACAAGGCCAGCCTAAACTGCATAGGGAAACCCTGTCTCAAAATATGATAATATTAGTAATATTAATATTCATGAATTTATTCATACGTAATTTACACTCATACCAACATAATGTCTTACATATAATTCTGTTTGTTGTTTTTGTTTGTTTTTTGCGGACCCAGGGATGAACTCAGGATCTTGCACCTGCCAGGCAGGCACTTGTGCCCCTGAGCTATCTCCCTAGCCCCTGTAATTCTGGTTTTTAAAAATATCATCAAATGTACATTCTGTTTGCCCATCCCTTTAGCTCTACTCCCACAAGAACCAATGACCAAAGACCTATTATCTTTCTCACATTTTTTCTTTCTCTTTTCTTGTGGGATAGCGTCTCTCTATGTAGTTCAGGCTCACACAGAACTCAGAGCAAACCTCTTACTTCAGCTGCCAGGCTTTCTTGTACTTTTAAAATCTTCTTCCCAAACAGCAGGGTAGATCTGATGTGCTCAATGCCCGATTCTTAGATTACTATGAACACTAAGATAATACTATCTCTTCTTCTAAAATTGCCAGTTTCTCTACCAGTAAATGTTGTTCTATGAGATAAAATAGTCAACAGGTAGCTCGGACTTTAGGGAAGTATTGCTTTTTTCACAAAACAGAACTTGTAAAGAAGTGTTATGTAGGGGCTAGAGCGATAGCTTGGTTGTCTAACCACCTGCCTGGCAAATTCAAGGACCCATGTTTGATCTCCAGCACCATGTGCCATGCCTGCCACCAAAACTGGGCGTGGTGGCACACAACTGTAATCCCAGCACCGGAGAGGCTAAGACAGGAAGATCAGTACAAGTCAGAACTGGGAGACACTATCAACAACAGAAAGTGTCTAGGTAGGGACAGCTGCTGATGCATACATCTGCCATCCGCGTCGAGGCAGCTTCATCATCGCACGTGCATGGCACGCCAGCCCACAGTGCACTTCCCAGCAAGACAAAGGCTACTTCACCTTCCAAATGCTCTGGGCTGTTTCTATTTTCTAATTCATGGAATTCCACAGAACTGGCCCTGTGACCTCACGAAGTCATCTGTGGTGCCACTCTCACCTGTGCAGTCTCTCAGCGCTGGCTTCCATGACTGGGCCAACATGCTGGCTCCATGTCTGTCTCCTAGCAGACTGCTTCACAGGAGGGACTCGTGTCCTGACAGAGTCAGCACCTCCACGTCACATGTATAACTGTTATATACACTAAAAACCTCTTCAACTCCTTGACATGACACTGCCCTTCAAACCTTTCAATGCCTTACTTTTTATGAAATAATATATCTCCTTTGACACTATATTCTTAGTATAAAGTTCACTACTCACTACTAACATTAGCATAAAATAAGCATATACACAAAAGCAAAGATAAAACTAGAAATGCTTATTTCTTTTTAAAAAGACAACTACTTAAAAGAAAAAAAAAAAGTAATGTGGATTTAGAAAGGTTAATGTTTAGTTGTTTGATCAATCTTATATACCTATATGTATTAATCTAAACTGATCCGATGATGAAAATATGTAATATAACCATTGTTAAATTTAAACAATAAAAGAATTGAAAAAAAAAATTAAAAAAATAAAATACAAAAAAAAAAAAAGACAACTACTTATCCTGGAAAAAAAAATTTAAGACAGAAAGCTATAGATTCCTAGATAAAGTTTCACACACATACACACAGCTATCCTGCAGATGCAGCGGTCTCATGGCTCACAGATTCATTATAAAATGATTCTGGTCTATAAATATATCTTAAGTTCTATGTGTTCATATTTGTAAGGTTGGAAACAAATCTTAAAAAACTAAAGAAACTGGATAAAGCTAAATTATATAAAAAGATACCTCTTTCTAGTTGCCAAAAGAAAAAAAAAGGGGGGGGGGGGGACTAACTGGACAGTTTACCCTTTATCTATTGGGCTCTATTCATCCCCATTACCAGAAAAAAAAAATCCTTTGCCAGTTTTGCCACCTCATAAAGTCAGAGTCACCAACAACCTCTCCTGCTTATTTTTCATGTTGTGCTAAAGATGAATATAAGGGAGAAAAAGTAGCTACTACAGGCACAAGCTGCAAATCACAAGATGCATCAAGGGGCATCACGGGCACGTGATGAGGAACACAGCTCCACACCTTACTTAAACCAAGAGTAAGGAAGGCCCGAGGCAGTGATGACAAACCTACAGCACGTGGGCCGCAGAGGACAGTCTGTACCAATGAAAGCTCTAAAAAGTTTGCCACTCCTGCATGAGGGCCAGACGTGGGCTCCGAGTGGTGCTTGGTGGCACGGCAAAGCTAGCAGGCCTTCTGCCACCCGTGGCAACCTCAATGAGAACCTGGCAACAGGAAAGACCCATGAAGGAATGCTTGCTTTTGGAGATCTCCAAGCTCAATTGTCCAGGCCTGACTGAGTGAAAGAAACAAACTAGTGCTGTGAGGATTCAGAGTTGACAGAGGAATTTTACTAAGTGAATCAAAAGACAAGATTTTATTTTGTTTTTATTTATTTAATTTTAAAATTTATATATTTGGCACAGGGTCTCACTATGCAGCTCAGACTGGTAGTGATCCTCCTATTTTCAGCCTCCTCAGCACTGGGAATATAGATATGAGCCACCACGCCCGGACACGGTCACTGGCTCAGTATGGAGATGGGGCCAGCGTGGCATGCAGTACCGGGAGGGGACTGAACCCTGGTTCCTGTGCTTGCCTAAGCAGACGCTTAGTCCTCTGAGCTATCTTGCCAGTCCCAAAGGACAATATTTTTAAAAAGTTTATAGAAAAATAACAATGCTAGGCATAATCCAAAAAGATTCTTCAAAAAAGAAACAGATATGAAGTTTTCTTTTCAAAAAGCTAAAGCTAGTAATATAAATGGAAATTATATATATATATCAATGGAATTTGGAAAAGTATTTTAACTTCTCCGTTTCCTACTTATCCCTATTTTCCTATTTATAGCAAAATTTATGCACATAGAGATTCTCATATAAAAGAAACCACGTGGTATTTGAGCTTGTGTGTATGATTTCACTTAACATTACATTCAGTAACTACTGTTATATTCATTATTTGTCTATGATTTTTTTTTTCATAAAAAACTTTCAGAACATCAAAAAGGGGAGTACAGTACAGAAGAATAGCACCAAGTGACAGCTGCTTGAGTGACAGGCACACTGGACAACTATTTTAGGGACAACTATTTTATTGCTATAGGGTGCGCAATGGCTGTTTAAAGAATGTAATAAACTTACTTACCAAATATTTCCCCTCCACTTGCATATTCTGTCACCAGATAAATCATCCGCTCTGTCTCCATAACCTGGTACAAAGCAGGAAAGTGAAAATAATACAAATGACAGGCTGGTACTACAGGAGGAACAAGCAAAGACAACTCTTATTAGCTGAAACTTTTTCGTGGAGAAGCAGTATGCCACAAATTAAAATCAGAACCTGTACTTGCCAGGCAAGCACTGTGTCACTGAACTATACCCCAGGCCCACTCACTTTAGATGTTAAAAAACATTACTACTTGTTAAAGGAAATTTAAAACATCTTAGAGGGAACTGATATGAATGATATTAAAAAGAAAGGGGAAAAACAGGTATTTAACTTTTTTTTTTTTTTTGTCTTTTTGAGACAGGGTCTTGCTATGCAGTTGAGGCTGGCCTTGAGCTCACTTTTATAGCCCAGGCTGGTCTCGAACTTGCACCAATCCTCCTGCCTCAGCCTCCCGAGTGCTGGGATTACAGGCATGAGCCACCACGCCCGGCCGTATTTAACTTTTGATACTTGAGAGATAGTCCTTTTGCTTAAGAGAAGTTCAATATGAATTGTAAGAAAAGTTAAAACAGGTGCTCTCCTTAGGCCCAACCAAAACAGAAAAAGCTTTAGGGAAAATAATAGGTACGATCCCAAAACTGCTCAAAGATCACTTTGGTCTTATTTTGTTCAAACAGAAATGACAATTTCCATTTCTACCAGAAAATTTTTTATTAAAAAAAAAAATGGGCTAGAGGCCTGGCAGGATGGCTCAGTGGTCTAAAGTGCCTGCTTAGGAAAGCTTAGGCAGCTGCAGGGACCACGGTTCGATCCCCGGCACGACATGCTGTGCCAGCCCTGCCCTGATGACAGGCTGAGCCAGCCATAAAAATAAACAAACAAACAAACAAAAGTTCTGAAACAAGAAAAAAAAATAAAATAAAATAAAAAGTAAAAAAAAATGGGCTAGCCATGGTGGTGCATACCTATGACCCCAGCACTTAGGAAGCTGAGGCAGGAGGACAGCTAAGAGTTCAATGTAAGTTTGAAGTATAGTGAGACCCTGCCTCAAAAGGGGGTAGGGGAGAGATAATAATTTAAAAGTTCAGCCCTTTAAATATTTATCAATTTTTGGGCCTGGCGGGATGGCTCAGTGGTCTAGAGTGCCTGCTTGGGAAGGCTTGGGGACCGCGGTTCGATCCCCGGAACCACATGCTGCGCCAGCCCTGCCCTCAGGTCAGGCTGAGCCGGCCATAAAAATGAGTGAATGGACAAACAAAGGTTCTGAAACAAGAAAAAAATAAATAAATAAAATAAAAAATAAAAAATGAAAATATTTATCAATTTTTACTTTGTATTTTTAAAACATTCATTATAGTGTTTCAAATCCCTTTCTTATCATTTTGTTATTTTTAAAAAACATGAATAAGCCGGGTGTGGTGGCGCACGCCTGCAATCCCAGCACTTGGGAGGCTGGGGCAGAAGGATCACTATGAGTTCAAAGCCGGCCTGGGCTACAAAAGTGAGCTCAAGGCCAGCCTGAACAGCATAGTGAGACCCTGTCTCTTAAAAAAAAAAAAAAAAACATGAATATATATGACATTTATTATAATCATTTTAAATGCCTACTATAAAAATGGAAGACCACAGGTTTTCCTTTTCCCAGTCTCCCCATCTGACTCCTCCAGAGGAACACTGTTGATAATTTATCACATGTTCTTCAACAGTAGCATTATACAATAAAAATATTTTACTGTTTGCTTTTTTTTAATGTCAGATAGATAATGTGCCTACATTGTAACAAGGTTTGAGGGTGGCACATTTCATACATAAGGTGTGAACACCCGATCATCATGCTCATGGACCAAAGGGTCAAGGTGTATCTTTTTTTTCTTTAACTTTATTTATTGATTTATATTATGGCCAGCTGAGCCTGCCCTGGGGGTGGGACTGGAACAGCATGTGGTGCCGGGGATTGAACTGTGGTCCCTGGGATTGCCTAAACTTGCCTAAGCAATCTCACTGGCCCCTGTACAATAAAAATATAATGTGACCTGCATATGAATTTTTTTTCTAGTAGCCACATTTAAAAAATAAAAAGGGACAAAATAATTCTAATATTACTTAAGATTAATTGCTATAAGTTTTATATACCACAGTATGTCCAAAATATTATCATTTCAATAATCATAAAATATTGTCAACAACTTGTTTTTTTATATAAAAGTCATGGGGCCAGGGACATAGCTCAGTGGAATAAATCCTTGCCTGTCAGTCACCTTATTTTCAGTACCAGGCATTGAACTCAGGACCTTGCACTTGCCAGGCAGACATTCATGCCACTGATCTCCCCGGCCCTATGATGACTTAATTTAAAAGATGACATCAAGAAGCTTATTTAGTCCACAGCGAGAGGAAGAGAGCTGAGGTCAAGGCACCTGTGAGCTCACATGCTAGGCCTTCAGGAAAATACCAGAAGCTTTCACAAGCTTGCTTCTTAGGCAAAGTGTGTTGCTCAACGTAACTTAGTCTGATCAGTTTCAACAGGTCCGCTGCTGCTGGCCTAACTCACTTCCTCATCTGATCAACTGACGCCAGTGAAGTCTTCTGAAGTCACAGCCTGACCCACACACTCTAACAACAGTGTGCCCCGCACTCCCACCCCATAACGTCAAGAGGCCTGCCCAATGTGCCACAAAAGTGCCTTCTCTAGTATCACACATAGCCCCACCACTGGGTCAGAAACCATTTACTGCACTTAACAGTGGTAAGCAAGGGAGTGGGTGGCCACTTCCTGCAGAACCTAGGGGCCACGGCTCTGATGGAAAGCCTTGAGCAGAGCTGACCCTGTGCACAGGCAGAGCTTGCTGCCCCCAGCACGCTGCAATCTGAGAGGCACCCTGAAGCTCCACCTCTCCCAAAATATTTCTTCAACCAGCTTGCAAAGGGACAGTCCTTTTCTCCTATCTGGCTTGAAATTCTAGTCTTCAGACTTTTGCTTTTGCAATAAAGCCAGAGAATCATTTTGAGATGGCACAAAACAGGCATCTTTCTTAGGAAGGTTAAAAAAAAAAAAAAAAACTGAAACAGAAATCTCTTCCAGGACATAGAATCTGTCTCTGAATAATTATCCAAGTAATTAAATGCTATCTCAGAAAACTAAGTCCAGGACCATAATAAAATAAATTGATGCAAGAAATCACATGTAGGGCCCGACAGGATGGCTCAGTGGTCTAAAGTGCCTGCTTACAAAAGCTTAGGCGGCTGCAGGGACTGCATTTCGATCCCCAGCACCACATGCTGCCCCAGCCCTGCCCTCAGGGCAGGCTGAGCTGGCCATAAAAATAAATACATAAACAAAAGTTCTGAAACAAGAACAAAATAAATAAATAAAATAAAAAATTCTTAAAAAAAAATAAGTATTAGCCGGGCGTGGTGACGCACACCTGTAATCCCAGCACTCGGGAGGCTGAGGCAGGAGGATCAGTGCAAGTTTGAGACCAGCCGGGGCTACAAAAGTGAGCTCAAGGCCAGCCTGAACTGCACGGCGAGACCCTGTCTCAAAAAGACAAAAATAAATAAATAAATAAATTTTAGAAAAAAGAAATCACATGTAGAATAGCCTTTGTCATCACAGTCATAACATGATCACAGGAAATAATTTTTAAATAACCTTTTACAAAAAATAGTATTCTATTCATCTCTCACTTTTTAATCCCTCAAAATTCTATTCCTTTTGTAAAAGGCTGCCTTATCCTGATTTAGGATTCTGGCCTAAATATAGTAATGTCTTGTCATCCTCAGAATAATCTTTCTGAGTAACTCGTACTGAAAAAGTCATCAAGTTTTAAAGAACACAAGACTGACCCAAAGCCGGGCATGGTAGCTCACACCTGTAATCCCAGCACTCGGGAGGCTGAGGCAGGAGGATTGGTGCAAGTTCGAGATCAGCCTGGGCTACAAAAGTGAGCTCAAGGTCAGCCTCAACTGTATAGCGAGACCCTGTCTCAAAAAGACAAATAAATAAATAAATAAATAAAAAATAGGGGGCTGGGGAGATAGCTCCGAGGCACAAGTGCCTGCTGGGCAAGTGCAAGGTCGTGAGTTCGAACCCTGGTCCCACAAAAAAAAAAATAAATGAATAAAATAAATAAATAAATAAAGACTGACCCAACTGGGAAAGCACATGTCACTAGCCAACAGCCAGGGGCAAGAGCAGAGCTGGGAAATGGAAGAAAGAAGCAAGCAGGATAAAGGTGGAGGCAAAGGGAGCCTCTGACACCCTAGTCCCCAAAGGTTCCGTCATCCTACCTGGTAGAGCCTGATGATGTGAGGGTGGCACAGCATCTTCATAATCTGAACTTCCCGGAAAATCTTCTTCAGGTTCTCTTCATCCAGCTGGGACTTATCTATGATCTTGATGGCAACCTGACAATAAAAGGAAGCCGTTTTATTCTGGTGCATTTTTAAGAAGCAGCTTACCTGGGAGAAGTAAATCCATTTTAAGACATGACATCATGCAAAACAAAACTGTATTACACAAAATAAAAACTGCCAATATTTGGTTCTTGGACTGTCATCAAAGAAAATAAATTTACTATTTTAAATAAAACAGAAAATTAATTCACTAAGTGTTGTTTCACAGGAACGGACTTCATGAGCTAGTGGCTCTATTGAAAAAAAAAAAAAACTGCTTATGATGTAAGCCCCCATGACAAAATGCTGTGCAATGCCACAGATGCAGCCTCAGTCTTGGTCAAGCAACGCTTCAGATCAGAAAGGAAAATGCAGGGCCTCTGTGCCACGGCAAGAAGCACAGATGCACAATTTTTCTGTGGGAGCTACCAGGACCTTTCTGGGCCTTCCACACCTCAGCAGGTGCTAGCACAACTTAGGAGCCGTCATGGTGGTGATGGCGGTGAACTGCAGATGGTGGCAGCACGTTTCAAGTTTACTCAGCACTATTCACTCACTCTTAGTGCAGTACTAACTCATTTAAACCTCTTAAAATCCATAAAGGCAGAAATTAAGGTATACCAGTAGCCCAACATGAAGTCATCTACAGTCAGTATGAGCCAGACCCCAGGTAAGCTGGCCTTCAGAGTACAATTATTAACAATGTTATAAAAATATGAAAACCTTTCAATATAAAAAATACCTTTCGGGCCAGGAAGATAGCTCCATGCACAAGTGCCTGCCTGGCAAGTGCAAGGTTGTGAGTTCAAACTCCTGTCCCACAAAAAAAAAAAAAAAAAAAAAAAAAAACAACCTTTCTTTCTGGTCCATTATTTTGAAGATACCCAGGGTAACTTGCATCTTAAAACATAATGAAAGATGAAGAGCTTCATTTTAATCTACTAAATCTAAACTTTCTCATCATTTTCAGTGAAATAACAAACAGTTGCCCTATCTCCATAATATTTCTAAGTCAAAGTTTCAATTACTTAATCAATATATAATCAATATTAGATTAAAAGCAGAGACTAGGCAAACCTTAGTACCTCGCAATCTTTAAAATTCTATGATTCTATACACTGGGGGAGTGAAGGAAAACGAGAAAAATGATCAAAGCAAAATTTGCACAGCAAAAATGTCTAGCTCAAAGAAATAAAGACAGTACAGAATATATAAGGTAGATTATCTAGATACAAGAATGACTGGCATTAAGGTAAACTTATCTGGAATTATTCCAGAAGTGTCAGAATGAAGACTAGTAGGAGAAAGGCATAAGGAGATAAACTCCAGTTCGATGCCAAGAGCATTTAAGCCTTGCCTACTGGTGGAATGTGACGAACTGTGTGCAGTGCAAGCTCCAACAAGCCAATCAGGTACAGTTTTAAGTTCAAGGAATTCACAATCTAGTAGCGGAAAGGGGTGTGTGAAATAGATAACACACCACTGGGAGAACAGTCAGTAGAGCTGGGAGAAAAGATAAAAACAGGAGGCATTCACTAAGGGCCTGCTGGCAAGATGGCTCAGTGGTCTAAAGCGCAAGCTTAGGCAACCTCAGGGACCACAGTTTGATCCCAGGCACCACATGCCATGCCAGCCCCAACCCCAGGGAAGGCTGAGATGGCTATAATAAAAAAGGAAACACTCAATAAGAAGACAGAGTAGACAACGGAAAGAACTGGGACAGGCTGCAGAAGAGGGAGTTTAATGGGGAGAAGCAGCAGGCTTATTGTTTGTCCTGTAAGCCTGGAGCTCTACAACCTTTGACCACCAGCACCTTCGCTACTCTTTTATCACACACAGAAACTTCACTCTGCTCCTGCATCGCTCGGAACAGCTCTCAAAACAAAATACAATCCAAATCTCCCTTTGTAGAACAAATATCTGGGTCTTAGTACAGTGGCACCTCAGTTCACAAACAAAAGCATCCCGTAAAATTCTGTTTTTGTTCGCAAAAATCTATGCTGGGTGACAAACACAACCATGTCTAATCTATCTTTTCCAAAATCATGGAACAAATTAAGTTTATGAAAAAAAAAAAAAGTTTATGAACAGAAGTATCACTGTGATGCAGAGAGCACTCATATACCATGCAAGCGTGGAAACCCAAGGAACACTCATGGCAGAACTTCCAACAGAAATGGCTTTTAAGTGGCAAAGGACTGTTTCTGGTGTGAGGGAGCCACATTAGTTCACTTCAAAAGAAATATGAGGGACAGAAGATTTAACTTAGCAGTACAGCAACTTCCTGGCAAGCATGACCTCCTGAGTTTGATTCCTGATATTCCTCAACCCCTCAAAGAAGAAATAGGAAAAAAATTAAAAATAAAAAAAGAACTACATTTTTCTGTCTGTGTCCCATTGTGCAAAGGCCAAAGTACATTTCTTAGGAGGGGTTTCAGCAGTGAGGCTCACACCTGACCTTCACAGCCTACCAACTGACCGCATGCAAAGAGTAATGGCCAGCAGGCAAAGGATGCTTCAAGGCAAATCACCAAATCCTTCACATTTTCAACTGCAAGAGAGTGCTAGGCTACACTGTAATGTAGGAACTCAAACAGTGAGGCCTCCATTGTTCATAGTGAACACATCCTGAAATTCATTCACTTTCTGAGGCATGGGGTCTTATACAGGTAAACAGAAAACAAAATCTAATTATCTGAGAACAAAATTGGCTATTAGGATCTCATAACATATGCCACACTATATACCTAACAATAACTGTAACAGCATTGGGCTGGGGAGATAGCTCAGTAGAAGTGCAGGGTCCTGAGTTCAATCCCCAGTACCGCAAAAACAAAACAAACAAATCTGTAACAGCAAAGAGAAAGGTATAGTACAGTAGTTTTATACTTTTTAACAAATACATCTGACTTCACATGAAATAGATATGGTTCTACATATTAAAATCCACTCTTTCCTCTTGGGGGGAAAATAATGTTATATATATAACTATCCTAGAAGACAGAAAACAGATAAGTTTTAATGTATTAATATATACGATTCTCTTGGGTGGGAGGGCTCCATGGTCTAAAGCGCCTGCTTAGGAACACTTAGGCGGTGGCAAGGACAGCAGTTCAATCCCCGGCACCACATGCTACCCTAGCCCTGCTGAGCCAGACAAAATAAATAAGTATAAAATATAAGATCTTCATCTGCTGTTTAGTGCCAGGAGATTTTTAAGATTATAATACTGAAAGATAAAGTTTTTCCTAGCAGAGGACAGTATCAAAAGCAAGGTGTGTGAAGCCAAGCTAACCTGGCTGCAAGACTGTGAAACTACTCTTCAATGTGTCACACTGAACTTATTATTCTATGTTTCTGTGGCTCCTTATCTATCTACACACGGGCAACAGTGGAACCTTGTTAAAGAGCTGCTGGCGATCACCGAGGCTAATGCACGCTCTGCGTGCTGTGCTGCAGTGCCTGGCACGGGTGAGCATGCAGCGCGGCAGCAGTTACTCACTTTATCACGTTTCACTTTCTCCAGAGTCAGTGACTCATGGCTAACCATAGTCTGAAACTGTTAAACGGAAAATACAAAAATAAACAATTTAGAAGCTTTAAACTGCACACTACTCTGAATAGCAGGAAATCTTGCACCATCCTGCTCCATCAGGCTCAGGATAGGAAGTGCTGCTTCTCCAGAGGACCCACGCTGCGGCACTGTCCTATCGGTCAGCCCAGTTACCAGGTGAGCCATCCCAACGCCACAGTGCACATTCAGGAAACCCTTACGCTACTTCCTAATGGCCCAGAAACAGGAGAATGGCGACACCACAACTTGGACATGCTGAAGAGAACTGAAAAGTGCTTCTTCTACATGAAAAAGTGAAAATTCTCATCTGAATAAGAAATTATAAGCTGAAATTGCTAAGCTCTGTAGTAGGTAAGATTTGGGGGAGATGACATGCATAAATTTCATAGTATCTTGCTGTATTATTAGTTATTATCAATCTCTTACTTTGTCTACATGTTAAGCTTTGTTAGAGGTAAGTATATATACAAAAAAAGTACGTTTAGAATACAGTATTATCTACTCAGTTATCTACTAGACATCTTGAGATGTCTCACCCACAAATAAAGGGGAAACTACCATACACAATTGCCAGTACTCTTCTGGTTATTTCACTTTTTTCTGCAATGGGGCCTTAATTTGTAGGCATTCCTTGGCACAGATTACATCTGCTTCACTAAGCAACATAATTATGGATCCAAAACACAAATTCATTATTCAAGAAACAGGTTGGTAGGCCAAAAGACAAAACAGTCAATAACTTGCAAGGACATTCAGAACAACTGACTGCCGCCAGCTGAGGCAGAAAGAACACAGAAGGAACAGACTGGGAGGAGAGGGCTAAGTTCCATTCAGTAAAGTCACACTGAACCACAGAACAGAGCCTCCTGCCCAAGAGCTGTGCAGCAGGCAGAGGGGTCCGCTTCTCCACAGGCGGGCCAGGCTCCCGTGAGCCTTGTCAGGGAGCTAACATTCAGAGAAGGACACATAGGGTTATTCGGCAATGGCCAAGAACCTAAAGGACAAATGATCGCAGGAGGCAACTTCCTAAAGCTCAGCTGCTAATTTCCTTACAAACTGGAGATGGAAGTTTTCTTAAAAAGCAGGAAACTACCAGCGGGATGGAAAACATACTAAGTCAGAGAAGAGGGGGCTGCAGTAAAGTTATGCTCACTGTGGAAATACTTGAACTGAATAATAAGTTTTCAGAGGCACAGATTACTGGAATATATAAAATGAACACTCCCAGAGGCATGCGTGGTGGCACACCTGTACTCCCTCATAGGTTCTAGCCCTAGTATGAATTGCTGAATCATTATGGTGGTCATCTAATATGGCTGAAGCCCTTAAAATAACAGCTTATCTTCCCAAAGACCACCTCCCCCTTCTTCTCCAACTCAGTCCAGGATATAATTTCCTTCTACCTGTCTCGCCACCTCAGAGAAGGCCCAATCAGTTCCTCAGGTAAATCTAAACATCCTCCTCAAACCCCACCCCTGGTAAAAGGCCATAAAAGCCTCAGTCTCCCTTTGTTCCAATTCAGAGAATTCCTTATCTTCCCCAAATTCTCTCCATGTCCTCCAAGAAAATAAAGCCCCTTTCCCTTTTTGCTTCTGCCTGTTTCTCTGCTGCGACACCGCGGAAAACCTGTCACTCCCAGCACTCTAGGGCTGAGCCACGAGGACCACAAGTGCTCTGAGCTCAGTTTGGACAACTTGGTGACAGCCTGCCTCACCATAAAAAGTAAAGGGCTGGAGATGAGGCTGAAAGCCAAGGTCCCACAATTGCTAGCACCATCACCACACACAAAACAAAGTACACGCTTGTTAATGAAAAAGTAAATGTGTCGAAAGCAAAAGCCAGTATATAAACAATACAAACTATATATACATTCTTTTTCTGGTACGGAGGATCGAACTCAAGACCTTGACCTTGCCAGGAAGGCACTCAGGCTGCTAAACTATCTCCCCAGCCCTAACAACACAAAGTATACAAGAGTATGTCAAGATTGTAATAAAAAAATCTAGGATTGGGGGCTGGCAAGATGGCTCAGTGGTCTAAAGCACCTGCTTAAGAAAGCTTAGGCAACTGCAGGGACCTTGGTTCGATCCTCGGCACCACATATTGCACCAGCCCCAAACCCACAGCAGGCTGAGCCAGCCATAATAAATAAATAAATAATCTAGGGTTGGGGAGATAGCTCAGAGGCATAATAAGTACCTGCCTAGTAAGAGTAAGATCCTGAGTTTGATCTCCAGTAGCAAAAATAAAAATAAAAATAAAAGTCTATGAATTATGTAACTTATATATGAAAATTACAACTAAAAAATGAAACTTCCAATACATTACCAAATGATGATATGTTTCCTAATTCACCTGTTCTAGCACACAGCCCTGTTGATACTTTAATGTCAATTAAACATGGTACTACATCAAATATGCTGCTAAACAGATAGAGATTATGAAAATCCTTAGGAATTTCCTCCGCTAGACATTTCCTCCCATGAACTCTTCTTTTTAAGTTGGCACATGTAAGGGGAAAAATATTTAAATTCAGAGACCATGCCAAAATTATAGCTCTTTATTATTCATTCTAGAGGGGGGGAAATTGCCATTTTCCCCTTTTAGTTTCACTTCTAAAAAACCACAGTTCCTTTAGCTCTTACTTCGATTTCTGCAAGCATAATAATACGTACTAGGAATAAAGTTTAAGAAAAATAGTGGTCTCCTCACAACAGCAACAGTACACTTGCATATTCTGGGGCCACATTCACAGGCAAGATAGGAGGACCAAATAGAATCCCCGGGAAGCTCAGAATTAAGATGCAAACAAACCTCCCTTCCCCCTCACACGGCCCAGCAGAAACAAACCCAGAGCAGTAGGGCTTCACAGACATGCTTTTGACAAATGGACTGTTTAAAAAGATTATTTAGGAGGAAAACAAAACAAAAAAAAAAAAAAACTCTCCCATATGGCCTCCAAGTTGTGAACAAGTTCATTTTCCCCTTGTTTCCAACCCCGGCCCCACCCTTGGCAGGGGGAGTCCTTTTCAAAAGCGAAGACCACAACAGCTCAAATTTCCCCAAGAAGAGAAGCACTCCCTTAAATTGGAATGCAAATACATGTATAGTAACTCAGAGACAATAAATAGATTGCACGCTTTTAGGCAGGAAAGTAAAAGCATGATGACAGGTCAGAGGACTTTTTCCAGCATTTTCTCAAGGAAAGAAGCTCTATTTCTCGCTAAAGTATCTTATTATTTAGACAGATAAGTAATGTTCGTTTTTTGAGACAGTGTATGGCTATGTAACCCAGGCTAGCCTTGAACTCAAAAGGGCTCTCCTGACTCAGCCTCCTAAGTGCTAAGTTTAGAGATGCGTGCCACCACAACCAGACAGATAAATATTTTGCTGTAACAAACATTTTCTTGCCAGGCATGGTGGTGCAATCCTGTAATCCCAACACTTGAGAGGCTGAGGCAGGAGGATTAGTGAGAGTTAAAGACCAGCCTGGTCTACAAAAATGAGCTCAAGGCCAGCCTGAACTGCATAGCGAGACCCCATCTCAAAAAGACAAGAAAAAAAGTTTTCTCAGTGGAGTTCCATTTTCTTTTTTCCTTCTCTTTTGATTTATAGTCCAGGCTGGCCTCAAATGCAGGATACTCCTGCCTGAGTCTTCTAAGCGCTAGAATTATGAGCATGAGCTATCAAGTTCAACTTACTTTTTTGTTTAGAGATAAGGTCTGTCAGGCCTTAGACTCACTGCATAGCCCAGGCTGGCCTAGAACTTGGCAATCTTCCTGCCTCAGGCATGTGCCAACACAGCCCGCCTTGAAGCTACATTTTTATATTAAATATTAACAATTTGATTTTTTTTTTTTTTCAGAACCGGGGCTTGAACTCAGGTTCTTGTGCTTGCCAGGCAGGTGTTTATTCTACTGAGCTATCACCCCAGCCCCAACAATTTGATTTTCTACTTCTCTGACAAATCTTATTTACTCTAGATTGTGCTAAGCACTTGAACTGCGTAGTCTAGTATACCAAAAACCAGCCATATGTGACTATTGAGCATTTAAAATATTGCTAGCTAAAGTGCCTGCTTAGGCAGAGCGTAGGGGCCGAGGTTAGATCCCCAGCATGCTACTACAGCCTGCCCCCAAGGCATGCTGAGGTGGTGATTAAGACTGGGCATGGTGGCATGCAACTGTAATTCTAGCACTTGGGAAGCTGAAAACAGAATCACTACGAGAGTCGGATCTACATAGTGACACCCTGTAGACCCTGTACTAATACGTAGAAGAACGTATCGCTGTATCATATCATTGGGATGTAAGACACACACCAGATTTATAAGACTTACTACTAAAAAAAAGAAATTAGGCTATTTCATCAATAAGTTTCTAAACTGGTTATATGTGAAAATGGTAATATTTGGATAGTACACTAAGTAAAATACATCATTAAAACCAATTTATCTGTTTCTTTTTACTTTTTAATATAACCATCAGAAAACTTAATACTGTAAGTTTTCCTGATATATAAAATTTGTTATTTTATATATTTCATATTCTTTCATATTATACAAAGTGTGTGTGTGTGTGTGTGTGTCTGTGTGTGTGTGTGTGTGTGTCTGTGTCTGTGTGTGTGTGTGTGTGTGTGTGTGTATTCACTCCATTAGATAGCAAGCCTAGAGGATGCCAAATAGCCAGACAAATCAACCTAGCAGTTCAAGGAGGAAGTCCAGGAAAATGACTTCTGAAGTAGCTGACTTGGTACTGAGCACTGCCAGATACCCATCTCATGGAAACTTGGCCCGCTTTACAAGGCACTAGGTGCACAAACATTGCCAAAGGCAAATCTCAAATATGGTCACGAAAGTTCTATTCTAAGAACTCAATTTAATTCCACTAAAACACTGTTTACTGAGCATCTGACTGGCTTACAGCTCTGGGCCACCCCTGGGCCATGGCCTGGTGACCTTTCTCAAGAGGATCCTTCAGAGCACACCCTAGATCCCCAAGACAGCCATTCTCCAGCTTTCAGGTCTCGGGGACTCCTTGTACAAGTTATTGAGGGGAGAGAAATTACTACAAACATTAAAAGAAGTATTGCCCTGTAGCGTGTTTTATTTACTTAGAAATTAAGTTAAAATAAAAAATTAAAACAAAAATTAAAAAATAAACCAAGCACACATTTCCTTAGTCATTGGAGGAAATGCATCATCACACATACGTAATCTCTTGACATCTCTACTTTTTGACTATGAGAGCAAGACTGAAAAACGTATGTACCTCAGCATTTTTATGTGAACATTGTACTTGGAGACCTATTAGGTGTCTTAGAGACCCTGAGGCCCCTGTATCAACCGTAAGAACAGCTAAGGTATCACTTCATTAACTTGCTTTTATGCATCTAGAAAGGTCCGTCTTTGGGAGAACTGAAGAAACATTCACTTGAGGGTTTGTTTTTTTTTTTTTTTTCTCTGTAGAACATAATTTTTTCACAGCAAAGTTGGGAGTAGCTGATTAGAAAAATAAATGCTTTTGAAATTAGTCTTGATGAAAAAATAATTGTTTGGTGTGGACTATTTTTCTTTTAAGATTACTAAAAACAACAAACAAAAAAAAAAACAGGTTTTAAAAATCCCAAAGCAGGGGCTTTCAAGTTAGCTCAGTGGTTTAAGCACCTGCGTAGATAATACCATTCAAGCATAGGGGGCTGCAGTTCAATCCCCAAAACCCTCCCTTAAGGGCCAGCCTAAATACACACACACACACACACACACACACACACACACATCCCAAAGCAATATAAATTATACAAGCTGGATTATTTATTTATTTATTTATTTATTTCAGGACCAGGGTTTGAACTCTTGACCTTGCACTTGCCAGGTAGGCACTTGTGCCACAGAGCTATCTCCCTGGTCCCTACAAGCTGGATTCTTGCTAAACTTGCTAGGCACTAAATGGTCATAGTTAATGATGTGCCACACAGGGGGCTGGCAGGTTGGCTCAGCAGTCTAAATAAAGCACCTTAGGCAAGCTTAGGCAAGCTTAGGGACCTCAGTTCGGTCCCTGGCACCACATGCTGCGCCAGCCCCACCCCCAGGGCAGGCTGAGACAGCCATAACAAAAAATTTAAAAATAAACAAAACTAATGCATCACACAGCCAATTGTCAAAATACAAACAGACCAGCCACATTCTTGCAAAGGTTCTAGCCTTTGTCCTGGAGCCTGTATTAAAATTTTTAACAAAAGGTTAAATCAAGTATTAGTGGGCAACCAAGGGTGAATACTTGGAAAGCACTGATTACTGTATTCATTTTACACACCAATCACAACTGTTTCTGGGAAAATATGCAGTTGGGAACCTAAGGAATGGCTGGGATGCCAAGAAGCTGGCCTGCTCCAGGCAAGAGGGCTCAATGGGCCAACAGAGATAAGGGGAGATTAGGGGCAGTCAGTTTTCAGTGAGCTCCACAGGAAGTAGAGGCTGTAATTTAAAATATCTAGCATTTTAAGGGGTTAAGTGGTTGAACTTTTATTTTTCTGTACTTCTCTGGGCTGTACTAAATGGCAAATGTAAGGAAGGGTTCATGCCTTTACAGTGTCTGCAGGAGAAACCGGAGACCTTACTCAAAGTGGCAAAATCCGTTATGAATGTATTATTCTTGGAAGCATTTCTGGCTTGGAACATGGTTTAATGGGAACAATTAATAAATGGTGTCTGAAGCAAAGAAAACTTTCTAGTGATTATTTGAAATTCAAGGCATAGAAAGGAAATTTTCAAAGACAAATAGAAGGGATTTCTCAGTTGCAGTAACTCCAATCTGGTTAACATTTGCCCCCACAGAAAGAGGTCCCAGAAACATATCAAATGTTATGGTAAGTCTCTTAGACATACAACATTATCACTGTTGTTCCCCCTGGCTTTTATTTTCTTTGCCCCTCCTTTTCCCTTTGAGAAAGAGCCAACAATGTTTTGTATGGCTTATAAGACCATTAAATCCTCTTAGCCTGTATATTTAAAGGAACTAAACAAAAGATTTTTATTTAATCTTATTTATTTATTTTTTCTTGTTTCAGAACCCTTGTTTGTTTATTCACTCATTTTTATGGCCGGCTCAGCCCCGCCCCCCCCCCCAGGCAGGGCTGGCGCAGCATGTGGTGCCGGGGATCGAACCTCGGTCCCTGAAGCCACCTAAGCTTTCCGAAGCAGGCGATTTAGACCACTGAGCCATCCCACCGGGCCCCAACAAAAGATTTTTTTAAGTAGAGAAAATAATAACGAGGAAAGGCCGGTAATTTTATACAAAATATCAGTTCAACTTTCCCTTTTAGGTTCTTCATTCAGACTCACAAATCTCAGGAGTCTGAGAGAGAGCTGATGGCTCAGCTCTGAGGCTGAAGAGCTACTGAAAAGGAGGCCCTGAGCTGTGGAGGAAGGAGGGACAGAGGGAGGAGAACGAAGCACAGGAAGGCAAACAGGACACGGTCTGATCTTCAGGCCTGGAGGCTTCTTACTACTGAGTGACACCACCAGCCAAAGAGACACTCTGAATACAAAGGAAGGGTAAGGCAGAAACGTATTACAGACATGGAAATTCAGTGTTAGAACCAAATGATTGAGGAAGCAAGTTCTAACCGTGCAAAGTGGAAGCCACAAAAAGTAGCCAAGAAAGTGTGGTGAATCCCAGCACTCGGGAGGCTGAGGCAGGAGGATTGGTGTGAGTTCGAGAGCAGCCTGGGCTACAAAAGTGAGCTCAAGGCCAGCCTCAACTGCATAGCAAGACCCTGTCTCAAAAAGAAAAAAAAAAAAGAAAGAAAGAAAGTGTGGTGAAGACAAGACAACCATTGCAACAGAAACATTCTGAGATCAAAAAATGAAACCATTCCAATAAATAAATAAATAAATAAATAAATAAAGCCATTCAAAGAAACTGTTAGCCCAGAGAAAAATTTAACAGCTATGGTGGAAAAGTGAGCTATAAAAGATTAAATTTTAGTCCTACAGAAAAAAGATTAGACATGCAATGAAAGAACCTGCCAAACAGGGTTAGAAGAGGATGGAGAAACCTGAACCAATTTCAAGATGAATGTTCTTAATGAAGTGCATGTTACTCTTCCCTGGGATGCCAACTCATAGGTAAAAATAACACAGTCTCACAGAAGGATTCTGCTCTTCCCGAGAACAGCATTTGTCAAGGAGCCTGAGCACGGTTCAGTACATTTAGACTCAGTACCTAGAACACTCAAAACTCTTTGGAGGGGCCCAACAGGATGGCTCAGTGGTCTAAAGCACCTGCTTAAGAAAGCATAGGTGGCTGCAGGGACCGCGGTTCCATCCTCGGCACCCATGCTGTGCCAGCCTTGCCCTCAGGGTAGGCTGAGCTGGCCATAAAAATAAATAAATAGGGGCCCAGCAGGATGGCTCAGTGGTCTAAAGCGCCTGCTTGGGAAAGCTTGGGCGGCTTCAGGGACCGCAGTTGGATCCCCGGCACCACATGCTGCGCCAGCCCTGCCCTCGGGGCGGACTGAGCGGGCCATAAAAATGAGTGAATAAACAAACAAAGGTTCTGAAACAAGAAAAAAGTAAATAAAATAAAAAATTATTTAAAAAAATAAAATAAAAATAAATAAACAAAAGTTCTGAAACAAGAAAAAAAATTAAAAAAAAACCAAACCCAAAAACCTCTTTGGAGCACCAGCTAAGAAGCAGGCCAAACTCAACTATCAAAACTGTCTTAAACCTCCTGCATAGAAATTACATGAGGTCTCCTGGTACCCTTACAATACGAAGGTTGTCGGTTTCCTATGTTAAATTGTTTCAAATGATATTAATACACTTTCAAGGCCAAATAACACAGTCTGCAAATGTGAGGAAACACAGGAATGTGAGGAAACTAATGATAAACAGTTGAAAGTATCTTCTAAACCTTCCCCACACCTTTAAAGCTTTTTAAGTGTTTCATACTGAGGACCAAACCCAGGGCTTCTTGTGTGCTAGACAAGTGTTCTACCACTAATTACTCTTAAAGCCCTTATTTCTGACATCTGTTAATTATTTGATAATGCAATATAAACAAGAAGTATCTCAACTACTAGGTAGTTTTTGTTTGTTTGTGTTCCCCCCACCCCCAGCCCCACCCCGAGACAGGCTCTCATTGTGTAGCTCAGGCTGGTCTTGGACTCAGAGCAATCCTCCATCCTCAGCCTCCTGAGTGCTGGGATCACGGGCATGCTACACCATGCTCAACTTGGGTAGCATCTTAACTACTTTTTCTTTTTAAGACTGGTTGATTGGCTTATTTATGTGGTACAGGGTCTCACTACGAATCTTGGACTCACAGTGTCCTACCCCCTCAGACTCTCCAGTGCTGGGATTACAGACATGCACCACCATGCCTGGTTTCATGCCAGCACAGCATGTAGTAGCAGGGATCAAACCTGGATCCTTGCACTTGCCAGGCAGGTGCTTAGACCACTAAACTTATCTCGCCAGCCCTTAACTACTTGTTCCTGAAGTCTTATTTACTACATCCTTAGCTGCCAGGAACATGAGCTAACTGCTTGTGAACAGGTGCATCTTTGTCAAGCATGCTCACCTGAGTGGTAATACTCATGGTATCTTAGTGTTCAGCCCAGAGTTTAAAAGCCAGCACCCCTGGGCCCATCAGGAACTTGACACCAACTACCTTCTGAGAGCCTTTCCTAATCACAGCTGCACACCAGCACAGCTGGCAGCTAATGCCTCTCTAGAATTCCATCACAATGGAAATGCTTTGTGTGACAGCTTTTTGTATTTATTCTAGTGTCAATGACTTCCTCATTAGCAACCATCACATTTTCCAGTAAAAAAAATTTATTTCCATGATGAATGGTAGCATTTCAAGTGATGAACATTGTAGCTTACATAACCTAAATCAACCTTTAGAAAGCCTGGTAAACAATTTTCCAGTTTCTAATTTTTATTTTAAAAATGGGAAGGGAGCCGGGCAGGGTGGCTCATGCCTGTAATCCCAGCACTCGGGAGGCTGAGGCAGGAGGATCGGTGCCAGTTCAAGACCAGCCTGGGCTACAAAAGTGAGCTCAAGCCCAGCCTGAACTGCATAGCAAGACCCTGTCTTGGAAAAAATAAAAAAGAAGACAGCTATAGATAATACTGTCATCGGGGAAAAACTGAAAATCAGTTCCACTAAAATATAGCTCATTCTGCGTGGCAAGTGCAAGGTCGTGAGTTTGAACCCCAGTCCCGCAAAAAATAAATAAATAAATAAATAAATAAAATATAGCTCATTAAAAAATATATAACTCATTATTGTATGGGTTAGACATGATCACAGTAAATGTCAAAACACAACTGCATAAAGTACAAGCTGATTATGAGATTTCACATTTAACAAGATTGTTTCTCCTCTGTCTTATTAGATTCCTTGCATCCCAAATATTGACCTGCAATTATAGTCCTAAATTGACAGTAGAGTATCACTCTACAATTTCAAAAAGCTTTTAAAATACCACCAAGAATTTTACTTAAATTACTGCAGATTAGTTGATTAAAACAGTGAGTATAGCTAAGAGCAGTGAAGTGTTTTAATCATTAAAAGCATGCACAATGTTTTGTTAAAAAATCTATTACACTGTCTTTTGGGCCCTTTTTTCAATATTTTGTTTATTCTTGTTTTTTGACAGAGTCTTAGCATGTAGTTCAAGCTTGCTTTGAACTCTGTGTAGCCCAGATTGGCCTCCAATTCATGATATCCTCCTGGCTCAGCCTCCCAGTATTAGGATTACAGGCATGTGATGATACTACTTTTTAAGGAAATTGACAAGACCCCCTAACTTACTGCCAAAGAGACTCAAAAGCACCTGTACATATTACAAATGCTACCATTTAAGATAAATACATTTGCTTAAGTATTATTTTAGAAATATAATAAACCACTAGAAAATCACAAGGATGAGTTCTGAGATGAGAAAAATGAAGCACAGATCTAGCCAAATCAGAGAAAAAGTTAACTGATAATAACTATGACTTCATACTGAAATAATTATCTCTCCACATTTAAAAATCCTTTGAATTTTTCTGCGGTCACTAGGTCAATTTCTTTATAGATCAAGTTGGCATTTTTGGAAACAAAGTCAAAGATAATCTCTACAGAAATCAAAAGTACTGAGTAGAAATGGCATGAAACAAGGAGCTCAGTGTAGAAAGGATATAAAAATGATCACATACAACAGTAGAACCTTTTAAACTCTGGACAAAACCACATACAAACCCTAAAATACATGAGACATAAAAGAAGATCTATTTTGATTAATTCTCTAAGTAGAAAATTCAAAGATGGAGAGAACCTTTAGAAACTTAGCTCTGGATACAGCTGGCCAATCACTGAAACTGAAAAGAGCAGTGGAGAGGAAATCTGTATTTAGGGTTCAGTCGTTTTACCTCTCTAGCTCTCAATGTTCTCATCTATTAAATAAAATGTGTTTGTACTGGACTTGAAAGCAAAGCTATCTGGTCAAGATTCTCACTATACTGCTTCCTAAGAAGACCTCTTGGAGATTTTGGTTTCGCCTTTTGTAACTAACTTATTTAAGTTCTAAGGTTCTTTCACATACACTAAACGAGAATCACTAGTCAAAATCCTATCAGTCTTGGACAACTTAAGTATTCAAGTCAGCTCTATAGTGCTATGATACAATACATAGAATTTATCATATGTAATATACAGAATACAATGCACAGAATGTATAAAACCATATAAATATATATATACCATATATATGGTTACTTTTTAAGCTATTACTTCATAAAGAGAATATAAGTATGCATAAAACAGAATTTAAAATAACAACAAACGAAGGGGTCTTTCAACTTCTTTAAGCCACAGAACCCAGGGAAATGTCTAAGCATCTTCAGCCCAGCACATGCACAATGGTTACGCACATGTCAGGTCTACCAGGCTACAAGTAGCCTGTGAGAGAGGGACAGGTGGGCCTGGGCTCTTCAAATAGCTATTGGAAGCTCTGGACCTCATATCCTAAAATTTGCTTTTTATCCAAAAAAGGATGGAGAAAGAGAGGGTTTTTTTGTCCTCTGGTTCCTCCAAAGTAGGTCAGGTCTGTGTATGATTATTGGGTTTCATGTTACTTCAGAAAAGGCAGAGATGTCAGTGGACAGAGATTCTTCACAAAGGGTAGATTTGGGCTAGAAGAAAAGCAAAAAGAATACACATCTCTGCTGCTGACCTTAAGTCAATAAATATTTTTAAGTCAATAAATAAATAAATAAATAAGCTAAGAAAGTCTTGACTTTTAATAATAGCAAGCAATTTTAAGATTGACTAAGAGGCCTATTTTCTCACTGCAAGGCTACAGCTACTGAACTTCAATGTGAATTTTCCTAGCTTTATCTTCTTTCTAGATATTTCCTCTACTTGCCAAGATTGTTACACAAAAACTCTGGAGAAAATAAACAAATAAATTGAAGGCTTTTATGTATACAAACACACGCCAGATGACAGCCTGAGACTGGTGCTTGCCTACAGTCCCAGCACTCACAAGGCTGAGGCAGGAGGATTGCCATGAGTTCGAGGCCAACTTAGGCTACACAGAGAGTTCAAGCTCAGCCTGAACTGCATAGTGAGATCTGTCTCAAGAAGAAGAAGGAGGAGGAGGAAGAGGAGGAGGAGGAGGAGGAGGAGGAGGAGGAGGAGGAGGAGAAGCATTAAGATTGAAAATTAATTAGTATTTTGCTAGACAAAATAGGGTGTATATATTCCCAATATTTGGGAAGCTGAGGCCAGGAAAACCATTTGAACTCAAGAGTTTGAGTTTGAAACCAGTCTGGGAAATGTGGTGAAACCTCATCTCTCAAGAATAAGAACGAAAACAAAAATAGAGATGGAGCTTCATGGTAAAACATTTGCATGGTAAATGCAAGAGGTCTGGGGTTTAGTCCCAGCACTACAAGAGAAAGAAAGCCAAAATAACAAGTGTTTACATTACCAAAATTCTTTCCTTAGTTGGGGGAATAAAAGAGCAAACTTCTCTCCTTAGAAAGAGACAACACATGATTCTTTTCACTAACACACTTAGAAAAAATTTTACTGTGCCATATGACTTACACAAGCCACAGTTCCTTATGTGTTTCTTGTATTTTGCAGTTCTATCCCAGAAAATGTGAAGTGTCATTCCTTTTGCTTTGCAACTTTATCATACGTTACCCCAAACAACATACATTTTAGATTTTCCCATTGTTAAACTTTACGCAAAGGGAATCATGTTTATTATTTCACTGCCTTTCTGACTCCTATTATATTTGTACAATTCCTCTATGAAGATGCAAGTGGTGATTCTTCACCCACTTCAAGCTGAACAGTCATCCTTTTTCAAAGAAAACAAGAGTATTTACTTCTTTATAGCTACTAGATATTTGAGTTGTTGGAATTTACGACTGGCATGACAATACGATCCATATGCCTCTAGCATGTTGCTTCTCCCACAATGTCTGAATCTCACTCCGCTAAGTACCTGGGAATCACTAGTACAGTGAAAGGATGGTCCAGAATGACTGCCCATTGGTCGGGCTGTTTCTGCTGCTCTGCACCATCCCAGACCACTGCTGTTTTTAGTTCTTCCTGGGCTAGAGCGGGGTGTTAAGCAGAGGACAATTCATTTCTCAGAGTTCTAATTTGTATTTCCTTCATTACCAAAAGGTTGAGGGTCTCTTTATGTTCGTCTATCTTCTGTGAAAAAAAGCATGACTTCTATTTGCACTTTGCTACCCTTTCTTCTTTGAGTTCTTTTATAATCTCCACAACAGAAAATATGCAGTATCTTCTCTCTCGAGTTGTAGCTTATCTTTTCACTGTCTGTATCATGCCATCTTTATAATTTTTTTATTTTATTAGTACATATTTATACATAATGATCACGTTCATCATAGGAAATTTATACAGGTACAAGACATATCTTCATTGTTTTTACTGCCCTTCTCCTCCCTCCACCACAAGAGCCCCTCCCCATATTAAATGATCTATCTTTATGTTCCTGGTACTTGTCTTTTTATTCTTTAAAATAGTTATACTTTGGAATTCTTATAAAACCATGTGATATTTATGCTTATGTATCTTATTTCACTGAACATAGGAGTGGGATGTAACTCAGTAGCAGAGAGTTTACCTAGCATGCCTAAGACCCTGAATTCAATCCCATGA
The DNA here is from genome assembly GCA_004027025.1 of Myocastor coypus. Lineage (NCBI taxonomy): Eukaryota > Metazoa > Chordata > Mammalia > Rodentia > Myocastoridae > Myocastor > Myocastor coypus. The sequence goes on from PVJA010019009.1 coordinate 30,844, forward strand.
AAAAAGACAAAAACTGTTTCCTTAACATCATAGTCTAAAGGTGTATCCATGTTCTATAAATGACTCAAATTTATCTCTTTTTTAGGGCAAAGTAAAATTGTATATAAAAGCTTACTTATTAAAAGTAAGCTTTTATTGAGCTAAGGCATATGTAAAAATGTTGGTGATATCTAAACGTAACATATATAAACCAAAGCAAAATTTTTATTTTATTTATTTATTTATTTATTTATTTATTTATTTATTTATTTATTTATTGTCTTTTTGAGACAGGGTCTCGCTATGCAGTTGAGGCTGGCCTTGAGCGCACTTCTGTAGCCCAGGCTGGTCTCGAACTCGCACCGATCCTCCTGCCTCACCCTCCCAGAGTGCTGGGATTACAGGCGTGAGCCACCACGCCCGGCTCAAAGCAAAATTTTTAAAGGCAAAACGAGTCCTAAGAAGAAAAGGCCTGGGTGGGAATCACCTAATCAGCCTCTGGTGAATAGTTTCTCACTCTCTAGGACGAGAACTCCTTCCCGCACGCTCCCTCCCTTCTTTCTCTATACTAGGTCCTAAAAATTACCTTCAGATCTATCTTCCTATCCATTAAAGTAATATATTTACATGTCAGCTCTAACAAATCTGTCTCACCTTTCCACTATATTTTTGGCTACATTTTTCCTAGTTAAAAGTTCTACTAAAAGCAAGTCTTTTCCATCCTCATCAATTCTGCAGATCTCTGCATCTGCCAACCCCCATTTGAGCTTCTGCGGACTTTGAGAATGACAGCTTCAGTGATGTTTGATCACCCTTCTCTGTACCAGTCACTTTTGCCATCACCAGAACACAACACCAGCATTCACAACCTAGGAGAGGGCATGCTTGCCTGCAGAGGATCCAGTCCATGCCCGGCCACCTCCAGGCAGGAAGGGCATGCTGCTGAAAAGAGCTCATTCCAAGCTAACCAGGACGCAGAGAAAGAGAAGTCAGAGACAAGATGTACCCCTCCAGGTGCCCTGGGCCCCTGCCGAGGGCATCTGTGGAGGAATCCACCACCAGCCTCTGCCTCCAGGATCTGATCATGAACGCCAAGGGACTCAGGGAGGGTATTTTATTTTTTTGTTTCTTTCTTTTTTAAATGTATTTGGCACAGGGTCTCATTATGCAGCTCAGACTCATAGTGATCCTGTTTTCAGCCTTCCCAGCTCTGGGATTACAGGTGTGCACCATCAGACCTGGGCTCGTGGCCAGTTCAGCACACCCAGGGGCAGGGCCAGCGGGGCATGTGGCACATGGCATCAAACCCTGTTCTCTGCCCTTGTGTAAGCCAGCACTTAGTCTGCTGTGCTATCTCACCAGCCCCTAGGAGGTCACTTTGGATCTAAACCATAACAATAACTTTAACAAACTACACTACAACTAAGCGGGTTAAAAGAACGATATTCACATTTTTACATACAAATTAACAATTTGTTCAGAATAGAGGGATGCAGGCTGGGGAGATGGTTCAGTAGAATAAGCACTTGCCTGGCAAGCCCAAGGGCCTGAGTTCAATCCCCAGTTCTGCCAGAGAGAGCGAGAGAGAGAGAGCGCGAGAGAGAGAGAGCGCGAGAGAGAGAGAGAGAGCGCGCGCGCGCAAGAGAGAGAGAGAAAGAACTGGCCTCTCCTATGTGAAGCATCACCTTAGGCCAGCTGCGTAACAGTAAGGAGGATAAACTTTCAAAATGGCTTCATTACAAGGCAGCAAGGCAGGCCTTGTCAGCTGGAGGTTTAGCTGATGCCACTGGCCTGTACTCCTGCCCCCTCTATATGAGCTTCTCTGGGTGTGGGAAAGAGCTCCAGGAAAGTGCATCCTTGGCGACTAAGGAAGAAGTATGTGGAGTTTTTATAATGACTTAGCGTCAAAATCCAAGTATTATCACTTGTCAAGTTCTGAGGAGAATCCCAAAGTCTGGCCCAGGTGGAATGGAAGAAGACAGAGAGACTTCCTCATGCTACACTAGCAAAGCTCTAAACAAGCTCATGACTCCACAATTATTGCTGCTCAAATCTGGGAAGTATAATCTGTAACATCTGATGAAATAGCTCCTTGTTTTCTTTTGTAAGTGCATTATTTTCCCCCAGGGGCATGGGGAGTCTTTTTGAGACAGGGTCTGGCTATGCAGTTCAGGTTGGCTTTGAGTTTACTTCGTAGCCCAGTGTGGTCTCAAATTCATTATGATTTTTCTGCCTCTGCTTCCCTGAATGCTGGGGCTACTGGCTTGTGCCACCACATTTTTTGCATCTTGATCTATAAAACTTTCAGATCTGTAGATAAAGCACACTTATACAGAATACATGAATTTGATTCTCCCCAACACTGGGAATCAAAACCAACTAGGAATACTTGCAACTAAACTTTCAGCTCAGAGATTTTCAGGGCTCACAGACAGTGAGAAACTGGGCTGCAGTCTCTTCTGGGCACGGGTTATTTCTAATTCACAGGAGACTCCCCTCTCTGCCCAAAGATCCAATCAGTTGTAATCATGGTTTGCAAGGGAGGAGATTTAATACAGGACTCATAATGTATGATTAGTTTATAGTATTCACCCAAACAGTCAAATGCAAAAGAGCACAAGAGATCTGTCCACACAGTAGCAACCCAAAGAATCCAGTTGAGGACCTGGATCCTATGGCAGTGCCCTCCACGAGTCCAGCGGGGGCCTAGAACCCACAACAATGCCCCATACAAGGATCTGTATTGAGAAGGCCCAGAGCTCAGTGGTGGAAGCTGGAAAGTCTGCACCAGTCGGGTAAAAGACCTGTGCCACCGGGCTGAGAGATCTGCACTACAGTCAGAGAGCAATGCTCAAGGTAAGGCCCAGATCCCTCTCAGAGTTAACCACAGTCATCCTCAGCAGCAGTGACAATGAGAACAACTGAGGTTCATCAGGAAAACCAGCGCAAGAGCCTTCTCCAGGAGAATCAACAGCTCAGTATCCCCCCTCGCCCCCCCAGTTCTTCTACACTGTGCGACACTGCTCAGGCAGGCCTTCCACATCCAGAAGCTGGCTGCCTCAGGTCAGCTGGGCGTTAAAATGGACCGTTGGTGAATCTACCGCATCAGTCACGAGCAAGGCTTTGTATGCAGGGATGAGTCCTTCAGGCTCCCACTTAGATCTGGGGCAGCCCTCCTCTTGTTTTCTTTTCTTGTCTTTTAAGACAAGGTATCCCCATGCAGTTCAGGCTGGCCCTGAGCTCACTTTGTAGCCCAGGCTGGTCTCAAGCTAGGTGTGCCACCACTCCCAGCCTTATTCCTAAAAAAACAGCATGAACACTACCTTCAGGGTTTATTCTACCTTACAAAATCATGTTTTCTGAGCTTTTCAAGACTTTAACTGTTTTCTTACACAAGCTCCAGAATTTTACCTATATTTTTTTATGTAGCCGTATGTTCTCTCTTCCTTAAATTCCCTGAAAAATGTTTTGCACAGGTGGACATGGTGGCACATGTCTTGTAATCCCAGCACCTGGGGTGGCTGAAGCAGGAGGATTACTATGAGGGCAGCCTGGGCTGCATAGAGCTCATGGCCAGTTTGAACTTCAGAGCAAGACCCTGCCTCAAAAAAGACAGACAGACAGACAGACAGACAGACACACAGACATACAGACAGACACACAGACAGACACACAGACACACAGACAGACACACAGAGAGGAAGAAGAGGAAGAAAAAGGAAGAGGAGGAGGAGAAGTTGCATACATCTATCATATTATGAAAAAAGCATGACTTGTTCACTTTAAGTTATTTCATTTATTAAAAATTCATCAATAATTCCAGGAACACAGCTATATTTTTAAAAGCAGTCATAGAGCCCGGCAGGATGACTCAGTGATCTAAAGCGCCTGCTTAGGAAAGCTCGGGCGGCCCAGTTCAATCCCCGGCACCACATGCTGTGCCAGCCCTGCCCTCAGGGCAGGCTGAGCCGGCCATGAAAACAAACAAACAAACAAATAAATAAATAAAAGCTTATTAAAAAAAAGCAGTCATATAAAACATCATCTATCACTTCAACAGAAATGCTTTGCAAAATGTCTTTAATAATTCACTTCTTAAGTAAATCTTAGGGAACTTAAAATTATCATAGACATTGATTTATGTTCTTTTTTTTTTTAAGACAGGGTCTTACTATACAGTTCAGACTGGCCTTGAGCGCACTTTTGTAGCCCAGGCTGGTCTCAAACTCATATCGATTCTCCTGCCTCAGCCTCCCAAGTGCTGGGATTACAGGTGTGTGCTACCACACCCGGCTTGACTTATGTTCTTGTTCTCCCTTATTGTTAAACAATATTGGAGTTTGTGGCCCTGGAAATATTATAAACATGATGCATAAATGTATCACAACCTAAGAAAAAGGAATTTTTGCTAACTTAAAGGAAAAGGATGGCCTGGCGGGATGGCTCGGTGGTCTAAAGTGCCTGCTTGGGGAAGCTTGGGCGGCTTCAGGGACCGCAGTTCAATCCCAGGCACCACGTGCTGCACCAGCCCTTCCCTTGGGACTGGCTGAGCCAGCCATAAAAATGAGTGAATGGACAGGCAAAGGTTCTGAAACAAGAAAAAAATAAAATAAAATAAAATAAATAAAATAAAAAAAGGAAAAGGAAAGGGAACAGAAACAAATTAGTTCTAAAATCAAAGTCTTCAGTTTATTTAAAAAAAAAAAATAAAAAACAGATATAGGGGCACATGCCTATACTCACAGCACTTAGGAGGCTGAGGTAGGACCACAAGTTATAGGTCAGCCTGGGCTTTACAGCAAGTTCAACACCAGCCTGGACTAACAGCAAGATTGTGTCTACCCCACGGAAGGAAGCCAAGGTGTCATTAGAAGGGATAAATTTAAGATCTCTTGACAAAAAGGAAATTAAGAGTATTTAAATGTTCACATGCATTTCTTCAAGGCAGCTACAATGCAGCTTTCATGGCACAAAAGCAGCAGCAGCTCATGGTGGTGAAAGGATAACTATCTACTGAGACACACGAGACCCTGTAAACTCAACATCTCCTCAGTAATCGAAGAGCAATAGTCACCAGTCATCATATTCCTCAAGGATGACAGCCCAACTTTTACACCCCACAGAAGACATGACTATTACAGCTATTAGCTGAGTTGGCCCTGCCAGGAGGCTTAGCACCAACCCACTAAACAGACCATTTACTGTTCTTCACCCTCTGCAATATGACCTTCCTAGCTCTGCCTGCCAAGACATCAGAGTGGTCCATGAGGGGAAAATCCACATGGAAGCAAATTCCAAAATGTAATTTGCCCTGTAGGCATGCATTTCCAGATTTCTGCATCCTACTTTACACTCCACTCCCCTCTGGATCATATCAGAATTTGCTATGTATAAACTTTAAAGCCCAAATTAGAAAGCTCAGCAAAGTATGCATTTAGCACTGGCAAGAAATGGATGGATTTGGTACTGATTTAGATCCTCTTACTTAGAATACATAGTTTTAAAAACATATCTTGGACTGCTGAAACAAATCAAAAAATCAGGGGGAGAAAAAAAGCACATGTCACATCCATCCCAACAGAGGCTTGCAAGTCTTCTGAGATCATGCATCGCTCCACACCAACAAAATACCAAGGCCATTATGCAATTTGTGGTTTCTCCTAATTGAAGAAAGTAATAGCTTTGGATAGAAAACATGATACTCTACGCTGAGGCATTCTCTTAGCCCTGGGTCTCTATGCAAGGAATCCAAAAGTACCAGTCAGCACACTCCCACATGCCCTCAAAAATCTCTTTTCATTCACTGACAATCTATCGCCATAGAAAATTTCCAAAAGTATCTTTTGGAAAAGTTCTCTAAATGTAAGCGTCTAGAACAAGTCCTCATTGTGTAATAGTTTGTATTAACCAAGTTAATAATATTCAGCAATACTATATTTCACCTCTCAACTTACAGATATTTTCCTAATATTAAAATCAAACTGTTAGGCATCATAACAAAGTGGCAGAGTCCTTAAGACATATTAACCTAATGAACTGGCATCAAGTTAGAGTTAAACCTAAATGAGAAAAAAACAAACAAAAAAAACTAAAAGAGGTAACTTGCTCAACTTGAATTATAAGTGTCAGGGAAACAGCTCAGGAGCATAAGTACCAGCCTGGCAGCATAAGGTCATGAGTTAATCCTGATTGGGGGAAAGGGGGTGACAAAACAAAACTGAACTTCAATGATCTGGCACATAGATATGGGGTCAAAGTCACATTCTCCAATTTTAAACAATCAACACAGGAGCTAGCCAGGCGTGGTGGCACACGCCTGTAATCCCAGCACTTGGGAGGCTGAGGCAGGAGGATCAGTGCAAGTTCAAGACCAGCTTGTGCTACAAAAGTGAGCTCAGGGCCAGCCTCAACTGCATACTGAGACCCTGTCTCAAAAAGACAAAAAAAAAAAAAAGAAAAAAAAACAGGAGCTTTCCATGTGGGTAGTGAAAGTATTCATATAAATTAATTACAGTCTAAAAATTAACTGATTTTACTAGTTCATTTTACTGTTATAAATTAATATGATTCTTATTTGTCTACCTAGACATTGTAATGCTAGTCAGTATGGAAGCTGATGGTAACTCAATATTTTCTGGTTTGCTTCACATAAAAGTTTTCTAACTTATATTTGCCAACTTGTATCTTTGGGGGGGGGGGAAACCTTTGTGTGTTAAAGACAGACAAGAAACTGAGGCTTGCATTCAACAATACCAAATTTGGTATTGTTGGTTTTCTTTCTCTCAATTTGACATTTACCTAGGACAATAATAAATGTACATGAAGAGAAAACACTGATCTATAAAAGAAATAAAAACTTTTCTAGGGGAGGGCCGGCGTGATGGCTCAGTGGTCTAAAGCCCCTGCTTGGGGAAGCTTGGGTGGCTTCAGGGACCGCGGTTTGTTCCCCGGCACCACATGCTGCGCCAGCCCTGCCCTCGGGGTGGGCTGAGCCGGCCATAGAGATGAGTGAATAGACAGGCAAAGGTTCTGAAACAAGAAAAATAAATAAATAAAAATTAAAAAAAAAAAAAACTTTTCTAGGGGAGAGACAGTGTCTTGTTATGTTGCCCAGCTTGGCCTCAAACTTGGGATCCTCCTGCCTCAGCTTCCCAAGTAGCTTAGAGTACAACCATGTACCACTGTAAATAGATTAAATAGTGCATTTTTAAAACTTTATATGCTTGCCAGGTGTGGTGGCACACACCTGTAATCCCAGCACTTGAGGGGCTGAGGCAGGAGGATCAGTGAGAGCTTGAGACCAGCCTGGGCCACAAAAGTAGTATGCAGTAGCCAGCCTGCATAGTGAGACCCTGTCTCAAAAACAGAAAATAAAATAAAAATTTTATATGCCTGGGCAATGATGGCAAACCTTTTAAAGAAGAGTGCCAAATGGGCAAACCAAAGCCCACTTGTTCATCAGCAAATGCCAAAACTGCAATTAAGCCTGAATACTGAGGTTGCAATTTGGGGGGCAGGGGAACTCATACATTAACATCTTTCCTCTTAAGAGAAGTAATAACATGCATGCCATAGGTTCCCTACCACCGCTCTAGGAAGGAGAAGAAAAGGGGAAATCAAAAAGAATGACACAAATGTACCAACTTTACAGGATGAATGCAATTATTATGTACCATAAAAGGCACCAATAAATATTTTTTTAAATTAAAACAAAGTAAGTTTACAGCTCAAATATCTTGCTTACAATATCTGTGGATATTCTTAATGCCATTTACAGTGCACAAAGGGCAAAATCTGGACTTAGATCAAAAGAAAAAAAAGCAGAATCCTAACTCTGCAGCTTAGTTTGCTATCTGCATAACAACTACTTAACCACTTACCAATCCAATGATCTCAATACAAGACAAGTGAAACTGCACATATTTTCATCAATTTTTATAAGATGATGTAACAGGAAATATAAAAATGACAAACTTGGTTGAAAGGATATTTGCTCAGGTGACACTTGGGATAATCAATAAATAAATGTGCTGGGGGCTGGGGAGATAGCTCTGTGGCACAAGTGCCTGACTGGTAAGTGCAAGGTTGTGAGTTCAAACCCGGGCCCCACAAAAAAAATTATCTATGGGCCCGGCAGGATGGCTCAGTGGTCTAAAGCATCTGCAGGCAGCTGCAGGGACCGCGGTTCGATCCCCGGCACCACATGCTGCGCCAGCCCTGCCCTCAGGACAGG
>PVJA010019010.1:0-39064 GCA_004027025.1 Myocastor coypus
TTTTTTTTTTTTTTTTAAGAATTTTTTTTTTCTTGTTTCAGAACTTTTGTTTGTTTATTTATCCATTTCTATGGCCGGCTCAGCCTACCCTGAGGGCAGGGCTGGCGCAGCATGTGGTGCCGGGGATCAAATCCCAGTCCCTGCAGCGGCCTAAGCTTTCCTAAGCAGGCACTTTAGACCACTGAGCCATCCTGCCGGGCCCCTGGAATTTTTCTTAAGACAAATGCCAGTTTCAAAATTTCAATTTCATGAGGATTTTCTTTAAGTCACTCCTGATGCCGATTGTTACAGGTTTGCTTTCAAGGAAACAAATTCTGAAATGGAAAAGCTTTTGGATCAGTACTTGGTGAGTAAAAGAAACAGGATTTGAAAACTCTGGCCAGCAATGAAGTTATTAAATGCTTCAGCCAAACCCATGGAGAACTCTTGAGATGAAATTGCTCTGCAGAATTATACAGAGTTGGAGCAAGTGCTGTGTATTTTGACCAGTCACTGGACACAGTGCACAAATCCTTGGGTGAGGGTGATATTTTTAAGAGCAAGGCAACTGGTGGAGTGAATTAGAGCTAAAACTTCCTAAACACTGACTTTGTCAGCATTTGTAAACCTACAAACTTCTTTCCCATCCCAGAATATCAACTTTAATCACAAGAGAAGAATGTAATTATGTTTTGTGGTTAAAAACAGTATGACAAATGGTGCAAAAGTAAATTAGGGATGAATTCCCCGGATGCACTATGAGTCTGCTCCTCCAGTTTGCTTTTGATGGCACACTTTCTAATCCAAAGAAACACTGGGGATATTGCTCAGCAGATTAAATGTCGGCTTAGGCAAGAGCAGGGAGCCAGCCTGGGATTCTTGGCACTGTCTACCAGACCCACCATTGTGAGGTGCACCTGCAATCCCAGGGCTGGGGAGGCTGAAAACGGGATGGCTATGAGTCTGAGCTCTACACTAAAATACTATAACAAATAAATAAAAAGATAATAATAAACAAAATGCACAAAATTAAAGTTAAAAAGAAAAATGGAAATGATTACCTGAATGCACCCTTAATCAATCCCTTTACCTATTGCTTCCTTAATATGGCACAACTCTTGCAATTTCATAAATCTCTACTTTCTCTTCTCTCATAGAACCTTTTATTCTCAGCCTATTTTAAAAAAATTGGTGCCACTTCATGACACTGAAGTACTCCAGTGAAGGGCCTTGCCTACTGAATTATTACCTGTGTTAATAACTAGATATTTTATTTTTATTCATTTTAAGCTTTTGTAATATTTAAGATAATTAATTATTCCCTTCTTGAAAATGTTTATTCTCTTCAGTTAATCTCAATATTCCTCATGGTTTCTCTTCTACTACACTGACTAATATTTTACAATATCTTTACCTGAAAACCTCTTAAGAATGTACCCCACATGAGAATAATAAACTAGAGAAAGAAACAATACAGAGGGAATATGTAGATAATAAATTGTGTAGCTAAAAATGAACATTCATCAGCTGTATTAAATAAATGTATCAAAATGACCAGAAAAAACAGAAAACACAAGTGAATAACAGATATATTAACATAAAATAAAATAGACTTCGTCACAAAATAAGTATAACACAAATATAGGAATAATTCTCAATGACTTATTGATTAATGTCTTGGTAAGACATGGTAGTCATAAATGTGAATGCACTAAACCTATAGCCTTTCAACATTCATGGGAAAAAAGACAAGAAAATAATTCGTCAAGTGTAATAGACTACCTTAATTCTCTTAATTTTACAGAAAAAAATAAATGAGTTAATCACTAAAAATCACTAAACCCACTTTGTGATATGAAATGTATGAATCTAATTGTTATTTTTGCAAATCTACATTCTAAAAATTACAGTATCCACATCTTATCAAATGCTTATTGATCTTATATTCATCATTGTGTTTATTTTTATTTATTTATTTATTTATTTACTTACTTACTTATTTTTTGTCTTTTTTGAGACAGGGTCTCGCTATGCAGTTGAGGCTGGCCTTGAGCTCACTTTTGTAGCCCAGGCTGTTCTTGAACTACCACAAATCCTCCTGCCTCAGCCTCCCGAGTGCTGAGATTACAGGCATGAGCCACCATGCCCGGCATTGTGTTTATTAATACTAATCATTTTCCATGATATTGAAAGATATTTTCTTTATGATCATGGATAATACCATAAAATGTTGATGTGAAGGAAGAATAACAATAAAGTAATTCAATAATCAAGTTATTATATGAATTGAAAGCAAAATCAAAAACTAAGGAGTGAAGTGTGGAAAAAACAAAGCTGAATAGATAGATATAAAAATAAAATTTTCTGTGTCAGTCACTGGACTAACTATATTGTTAATCATATGCACAAAATAACTGATCTTCAGGGCATATGTGCTTCTTATGACCTTTGACTTGTTGAGGATATATTAATTCATTTTTTATGCAGTTAGGATCCTTTTAGGTTATGTATTTTATCTGTCTAGACTGTCCATTTCCTTAATTTTTTTCTGCATGTAGCTTTTCCCTAAATACATACATGTATTTTTTTCAAATATATCTCTACGTATTTGACTAAAATGCAGAAATAGATACGTACTATAGCATAGAATATAATAGATTACCATATAGCTCAGAATAAGTTAACCTTAATCATGCACCAATACATGCAAATACCTATTTTCTACCTTGTTTCCTCTCTATTTAAATGTTCTTCCACTCTTCTTTATATGGACCCAGTAACAGAGGAGACTATATAAAATTATTAGTAAAATTATATTTTACAATGAAGAAGTAATTGTGAAAAATGCAGAAATACATGTTAATTTTTCTTTTTTCATTAAATTGAATGCTACCAAGAAATTTGTTAGATGACTACTGTCATGGTTTGCATATAGGTGGCCCCCTCAATGTCTCATGCAATCCTGGGGTGGCTTCTGGAGTTTGTGATCAATTATTTGGGGTGTGAGTGCTGCATCTCCCCTGAGGTAGGTAATTTGCATTTCGATGTAAGGACAAAAAGTGAAGGTAGCTGCTACCCCTCTTTTCCTTCTTGCTCTTTGGCGGCCATCATGAAAGGTTATTTTCTGCCATGTACCTCTCTGCCTTAGAACCAGCTCAATATAAACTGAAACATCGAGTAACTGTGAGCTAAATAAAATTTTCCGCCAGGTGTGATGGCATACGCCTGTAATCCCAGCACTTGGGAGGCTGAGGCAGGAGGATTGATGCGAGTTTGAGACCAGCCTGGGAGACAAAAGTGAGCTCAAGGTCAGCCTGAGCTGTATAGCGAGACCCTGTCTCAAAAAGACAAAAATAAATAAATAAATAAATAAATAAATAAATAAAACTTTCCTTCCCTCACATTCAGTGTAAGGTATTTGTCCCAGCATTGAGGGAAGAGTAACTAAGACAGCTTTACACTTGATGGTAACGAGACATTCTACTGTCTTCAGATTTATGTGGAACAAGAAATCTAAATTTTCTGAGAATGCAGAGGGGCAGCTGTCCCCAATTTTTCCCATTAGCTCCATTGATAATGTTCATGTCTGAGAAAAACACATTGAAATATTCATCATTCTTGATGGATTGGTTCTCTATTTATGATATGCATAGGCAATAGTCAAGTATTACACTAATTTTGTTTGACTAAAGATGATAGATAAGTAGATAGATAGATAGATAGATAGATAGATAGATAGATAGATAGATAGATGATAGATATATAGGTAATAGAGATAGACAGGCAGATAGATGCATGCAAACAAACATACTTATTAAGATATGCATTAAAATGAGAATAAGAATATAAAGATAAGTACATTTTCTTCTTAATTTCTTCTCAAAGAGGTTCTAGCTAAGCATTTTCTCAAGGGGATATTCTAGGGTGTCTCCTGGGTTTGATTGCTTAAGGTATATGCAATTATGTGGTTGTCTGTTTAATTAAAGGGGTGAACAGTTAGGATAAAATATCTCCTGATTTCGATTACATACTTCCCAAGAGACCAATGGGAAAAAAAAAAAATCTCACGCTGCATGGTGTCTATAGTAGCCTTGGTAAAACAACACAGGAACCAAGATTCACATTGTCTTTTGACATATGCCAATGCTAGAATGAATTGCTTATCATCAGCTACATTAAAAATCACCATAAAATTTGGTGATTTTGATCCACATTTAACATTGTCACTATTACTTAGTAGTTTAGCCTGAGTGAACCTTTGTTTCTTTGTTTGTTTATTCTAAGGTTATCCATATGGCTGGAATTTAGTGTCAGTTCAGTTTGAGGTGACACGATGGTATCTATGACTTCTAATGCTCCAGCAAACCAAGACACATTCTTCCTATCGTAACACTAGATTTCAGGAGGAAAAAATGGAAGGCATGAGGCTTTGAGGTTTAAATGCAGAAAGCATATTATGTTACCTTCCTGAATTTTAATTGCCTAAACAAATCATAAAACCATCTTAGATGGAAAGAAGTTTTATGCCTTGAAGGGAACAGTAGTAGAACCACTTTACACATACAAAATATGAAATTTTTAAAATCACCTTTGAATTTCACAACACTTTTTCATTTTCCATAATTTTGTCCTCTGACTAATCTACACAGAAGGATTCCCTTCAAGTTCCCATTGAATCTAGTAGGGAAGCACACAAGTAGAATCTAAAAATGGTAGCAAACAGCTCCAAATATTGCCCTCTGCCATATTTAAATTTAGCATTCATAAGTTTTAAAATTAAATTCTGTCTATTTGGGTAATAATGATCAAGTGTGTTGGGACTTCAAGTTCCCTCCCTGAATAAAAGGATTCACATTTCCCTAATCACGCTACTGATTTCTAGCATATTTGTCCCACTAAAACAGTATATTTCTAGTGAAATACCTATGAGGCCATGATTTATTTAAACATTTGCATCCACATTCTGATTCAGTGCTCTTCTTTATTTTATTTTATTTTTTTTATGGCCAGTTCAGCATGCCCTGGGTGTGGGGTTGGTTCAGCATATAGTGCCACGGATTGAACCTCAGTCCCTGTAGTTGCCTAAGCTTTCCTACGCAGGCACTTTAGACCACTGAACCATCTTGCTGGCCTCACAGTGCTCCTTTCCACTGTATCATTTTGTTGACTTTTGGTCTTACTCTATACTGTACTCTTCCAATCTCTACTTCCTAAGAACTAATGTGACACATTGTTTAAAGGATGGAATAATATTGACAAGTACTGTACAAATTCTTCAATAGTTTAAAATTTTTCATCCTTTCAAGCATGAATAAGCTACTGATCACATTTCATAGCCCAAGTATATATTTTACTAACCAGTACAGTATATTGTTTTATTCAGATCTCCTTAGATCACATTTTGAGTTTTTATTTCATTTTCTTCAAATGGCCTGTAACTCTCTTTTCAGAGGAATGACTTTGAGCAAAAGAAAGAAGTTTTCCTAAGTGAATAGAGTTTGAAGAATGCCTGGGATCTTCTATATCTGGAGCTAGCTGTAGCAAGTAATCTGATAGAATGAAACAGCCTATACCAGGAACAATTCCGAGGGAGGCCTTTGACCACACAAACCCTCAATTAGGCTACAGCCACCTTCTGCAGTTCTTCTATGAGCCGTACTCTTGCCTAGCTTTGTTGCATTTTGTCCTTGTCATTCCTATCCCTTTTACCTATTTCTCCTGTGAATACATCTTCCAGCAGACCACTTTACATGCAAACATTTATTTAGTGTTTCTGAGAAATCTTGCATAAAATGATGAACTAAAGATTATAGACTTTTCTGACTATGAAAAGTTGACAGTTCTCCATTGTATTATGTCATTTTATCAGCTGCACTAACCTGCTAATACCTAGTGTTACTTTCTTTTTAAATTGCTGTATTGAGGTGAATTTTAAGTGCCATGTCAGCTGGTATGGTGGAATATAAGCATTCCTTTTGAATATGAGTTTAAAGATCTTTTTTTAATGCTGAAAATATTCTAGAGTTATTTCCAATGTAGAAGAAAATGTTTCTTATACCGTATAAAAATACTAAATTCTGTGTGACAGCAATACATTGAAAGTAAGGTAAGTGACTGACATAAAAATCAAAATAAATTCAGATTCATGAAACAATCTTCTATCTTAAAATTTGAATTTGCAATTTAGAATTTCTACAAGTCTACTCTCTTAGGGTCTTCATAGTAACCAATATTGTTATAAAATTCAACAAACACCTTAGAACATATACAAACAAGGTATAGATTCAAGTTGTCTAAACAGGCACTCTCACTGCTTAAGCAGTGACCCAGGATGCTTCTGACCAATTCTTACATGCAGTCCAGCAAAACTGCACTGATTGCTGGAAGATGTTTAACGTTCGCTATCAATTCCTTTAGTTTCTTTGCCAAACATTAATGTAAAAGCATTGATGGAATGAGCAGTCACTATTCAATACCGTTACACATACATTGCAAGGCTTTACAAGCAGCAAGTAATCACAGGCTTTATGCTAAAATGAGCTGTAGCAAGAAGAAACTAGCATCTTAAAGAAGCAAAGAACAAGTAAAGCGTAGAGTAGGTTGTAATCTGTTACTTAGGGATTTCAGAGAACTAGGATTTGAAGACAGTAACAGCTTATCCTGGTTGATGTCTCCACCGTTACTTGAGACATTGGTGTAACAGCTTACCTTGATTGATGTCTTTTCTCTTACTTGAGACATTGGTGATTATCTCCTTTCCTCCATGTAATCTTTCTATTGTATGTCTGAAATAAAAAGGAGATGCTTCTGGGGTTCTTGGTTCACTTCGAGAGAGACATATCTCAGTGAGACCTCTGAAGCTACATTTATCAGGTCTTCTCATTGTTACTTTTGGCACTGGATCACAGCATACAGCAAGTGGCACCCAACGTGGGGCACAGAAGAGGACCAAGGGTGAGTTAAGTGAGGCCTGATCAAGTGGGAAAAGTACATCCAGAGTAGGCAAGACTACCAGCCAAACTTCGGAGTAATGGGAAACTCCGCTTCAATGGAAAAAGAGCATGTCCATCTTATAGAGACATTACTCAAAGTAGTAGGGGTAAAGCTGGGACCAAAGAGTTTTGAAGAATTATTTTTTTAATAAAAGGGTATTGTTGTTCGTTTCAGAATAAGGGAAAAGCTGCTGTAAACTTAAAAGTTTGGAAGCAAGTTATGAAAGTTCTGTGCAGAGGAACATCAAGGAAAACCTGTTCCTTAGATGTGTCGTCTTTGTGTAGTCTGACTGTGAGGAAACAAGTCTGCACCCAATTTGTCAGGCTCAGAAAGGGGTTCAGTTGATGAGAACACTATGGAATATGAAAGCAGCACCACATCTCCTAATTTGTGCTTGTAGGAGAAAGAATCTAAATCAAATACTTGGAAAGTAAGTCTAACATTTCTGGCCCCTCAGCCTCTGTCCTCTGATTTTGAGGACATTTTGAAAACTGGGGAAAATGAGTTGGAGAAAGAGACATGTAGTACCCAGAAGGGTTTTGTTTTTTGTTTTTTGTTTTTGTTTGTTTTTGAGACTGGGGTTCAAACTCACAACCTTGCACTTGGCAGTCAGGCACTTGTGCCACAGAGCTATCTCCCCAGCCTCATACTGAGAAGATTTTAAGCTTAATAATTGATACAAAATTTCCAATTCATGATGAAAAACTCACTTGATACTTTATAGGATATTAAGAAAATAATTTCCTGTAATTGAAACTGGGAAAAAAACAGGGAAAGAAAACAAAAAGATAAAAAATAGCTGCTTTCTTGTGGCTCCGAAAACAAATCCAAAGGTCTGATTCTCTTGACTCCAAGAAGAGCTTAGTGATGATAAAACTCATCTGCTATTTCTGTTGAAAACCAGAGCAGAATAAGATGGATTGTCTCAGAAAATCTGCAAGCCGTGCCTTGACTGCCAAAGCAGCTGCTAGAGGTGAGACCGCACTCTGAGGTGAAGGTCCCAGAACTTAGACTTAGCTTCTCAGATGGTTGAGTAGGACTGAAAGACATTGGGCCTGCCTGTTCCCTCTGGCTGGACAGTCTCTGTCATCTCCAAGGAAAGAGAGGTCATGACCAGGGGAAGACCCAGCCTGTTGCTGGACAGTGGCATAGGTCTTTTTGTTCTTCTCCAACCCTGACTTTCCTTCTAGTTATCACACCTCAAAAGAAACAGACTTTAGAAGACATCTTCCTTTAACTGTAACTTAGACACATGTTGGTTATTAATCCAATTTACACTAATACTAGTTTTTACAAATGTAATATATATTCATTTTGGCCACATTCATAATTATTCCACTGATGTCATTTGGCCCATTCATGTTTAATAATTTCTTTGACTTTATCTTCTGCATATTTAAAATGATTCCACCTATCCAAGATAAAAAATGCCTGGTATCTCTTGAGGGCCTTTAGGTAGAACCTCTAGAGAGTGTCTCTGACTGCTGGTTCCCAGCTATGACCCCTTTCAACCTGAAGAAGCCAGGGTGGTTATCGCCCACATTTCCCTCAAGGCAGTTGAGGTTACTTCTTCAGAGGGGGGAATGTTACAGACAGCAGAGTTAGATAAAAATATTATAGGCAGTTAGATAGGGTTAGGCCCTCAAAGGTGATAACACAGAAGGCAAGATATTTAGCAACTATAGGAAGGGATGTATGCTCCTGTTGTGGGCCAGACCTAAACATCAAAGGTCAAACAAATGCTGACCTTCTTAAAGATTAACATCTGAGATTGATCATCACCTGAAAGGAGCCAGAAGAATATATCATTTGGAGTCATCGACTTTACTGTCATTTGTGGTAAATATATGGAAAAAGTCTAGTAAAAAATAATTCCCAGATAAGAGAAGAAAAGGGGAACTTTTTCTTCTCCAAAGAAAAGACTTTAAAAGTATAGCTGCTAATAGAATATTTCCACCACCAAATGTGTCATGCTACCAGAATACCAGTGTTGCTTATATTAGAGTACATTGGGAAATCTGTAAGAGGAGAGGCAGCCCAGGAGTTAGATAATACTTCCAATGGATGCATCATAGATTGGAGCTCTATAGCTCTGCCTGGACCACAAAAGGAAAGAAACTGAGGTGAAAATACCTCATTATTTAAAGGGAACACAACTTGTTCCACTCAGCTTTAATTCTTGTAGAGATAAAATCTATATCCTCAGGACAAGGACCAGAATTTGACTTCCAGTACAGCTATATCTCCTATGGCAAGAGACTCCTTCCATGATGCTGTTCCAACATTTACTGGAGATGTTAAAGAAGAGAACAAAAGCAGAGCTTGAACTCATGAGAGCCTTCACACACACACACAGCTGCTACAGCCAAAGTAGCATTCAAGTGTACAAACTATTCATTTTGTGCAGCAATAGCCTCAAGGATTTAAAACAATTATGGATTTCTCAAAGACATGCCCACTCTGAGTTGAATAAGACAAGCTATTTTTATGTTGGGAAGACAAGTTGTTATTCTACAATGTCAACCTTGTTTAAAATGTGATTAGAATACTTCTTCATTTTGCATAACTCTAATCTCATGGAACCACACTCGATCTTTTACAAAGTATCTCTAATGGCACTGAAAACTTTAATCCTTTTCATGTTATCTTATGGTTTAGTGGAAATGTAGTAGAGATTTGTGTATGTTGCCTCTGTACTATGTGTATGTCCTGTTTAGTTTAGCAAGGGGAACAGATCCAGCAATAAGATATGGATCAAAAGTCTGCAGTCTTCACCTTAATGTTTCAAAAAGGTATCTTTCAAGCATTTATTAGTAAAAGTGGAGGATATGTAGAGATAACAATCTAGCATCTTAAAGAAGCAAAGAACAATAAACAAAGCTTAGGGTGGGTTGTGATCTGTTACGTAGAGATTTCAGGAAACTAGGATTTTAAAAGTCAGTAACAGTTTATCCTGATTGATGTCTCCTCCCTTACTTGAGACTTTGATAATTTTCTCCTCTCTTTCCTGTAATCCTTCTATTGTATGACTGAAATAAAAAGGAGATGCTTCTGGGGTTCTGGGCTCACTTAGAGAGACATCTCAGTGAGACCTCTGAAGCTACATTCCTCGGGTCTTTTTGTCATTTCTCTCTTTTTCTTTTTCTTTCTTTCTTTTCTTTTTTTTTTTTTTTTTTTTTTTTTTTTTTTTTTTTTTTTTTTTTTTTTTTTTTTTTTTTTTTTTTTTTTTTTTTTTTTTTTTTTTTTTTTTTTTTTTACTAATTGTCAACGATTTTAATTTTATTTGCATTTATTTTATAATTAATTTATTTCCTTGCCATAAGGTTTTGTTTCTTTAATTTCTTCCGGGATATATTTTTCTTCTTCTGTGCAACCTCCTCCTCTGGTTTAGGAAGAATTTGTTCCTTTTTAGTAAGGATCATCTCAATATGGCAGGGGGAGCTCACAGATAGGTTAATCCAGCCAGGAGCTCTGTAAATACGGCGGCGCAACTTGGGTGGTTTGTTAACCTGGATATGTTCAATAACCGGAGAATCTACACCTAAGCAATTAAGTTCAGCATTACTCTCTGCATTTTTAAGCATGTGCAACAAAAATTCAGCACTCTTTTCGGGCCACCGACCCTGTGTCCAGCCCCACTGTTTAGCCTGGGCACACCTACCAACTCTACCATTGTAATGTCGGAATGGCACACACTGCTTCTTTAATGGGACATCCTTCAGATACTTGGTGGCTTTTCGGATATGCATACCCTTGATGGCCAGTTTCAAGTGTATTCTTAAAGTAAATGTGAAGATTTGAGCCACTTCATTTGCATGATTTTGTGGGGTTTTCTGCATCCAGAGAGTAGCGAACCATTTTCACAGGAGACCACAGGCCACTTACAGGAAGAGCTCGTCATTTCTTTTGGCACCGGATCACAAGATATAATAATGAGCAATTAGTTTAACTGAGAAATCAATAACATGCAAAATAATAAGAAAATACTCAAGTTATGATTCTGTGATTTCCTTCAATTTTTTTGTTCCTGATTATAAAGGCTACTTTCAGATTGAAAAGGAAGTGATAAGGAAGAAACCTATGAAATTTTATTGAGAACCACATAACGTACTATGAAGCCTTGAGTGACTTAACGAGTCTCTAAAATGACTTCACAAAAAGCTGTCATGCTCATGGTTAAGATTCATTCCAATGAATGGATACAGATGAAAATCGACGAAAGTGAAACCAAAAAGCTAAAGTACAGAGGAAGCAACTGCACTCTCTCGCTAAAGCTAATTCATGTCTTCTCTTCTGTGGATCGTGAATGAAATTCTGTTGCTTAGGCAAGTAGTTCCCACATGCCTGATCTCAGCTGCACAGCCTCCAGCTGCTTTTCTCCTCATTGGGAAAATAAATATTTGCCCAAAAGCCATATTTTGAGCATAAACTGGTTTAGTCAAATTGAGAGGCAAGGCTTCAGGCATATAAGGTCATTCTTATAAGCTCCACTCTTCAAGAGAAGGCTCTATCTGAATTTTCCAAGAATTAGGGCTATGCAGAACTGCTGAAATAATGTTTTCTTGCCCAAGTAGTTAATGGTGAAAAGCTTATAAATTATGATTAATGTGAAAATGCAGCTTAAAATATTTAGTTTGACATTTAAGTTATTACATCTTCAACTACCGAAAGCTTGCCCACAAGAACTATTTATGACCTGAAAAATCAAGAAAGAAGTATTACTATCATATACATAATTTATGAGGGTAAATGGATATGTAATTGGAATGGATAAAAACCTTCAGAAAGAAGTTAATATTTTTATTTAAAAATAATAAAACTTAGCCGGGCGTGGTGGCTCACGCCTGTAATCCCAGCACTTGGGAGGCTGAGGCAGGAGGATCGCTGCGAGTTCGAGACCAGCCTGGGCTACAAAAGTGAGCTCAAGGCCAGCCTGAACTGCATAACGAGACCCTGTCTCAAAAAGACAAAAAAAAAAAAAAATAATAATAATAATAAAAAAAAAACTTATTGGTGAATTTCTGTTATTTCATGATACCTCTTCTATTCTCTATAATCTAGATCATCAAATGTTGCTTTCAATATGTATTTTTTAAACATTTCTACTTAGAAAATTGATTATTTGTTGTTGATAAAAATTCAAAGCATAGCCAGGCATGGTGGTGCACGCCTATAATCCCAGCACTCGGGAGGCTGAGGGAGGAGGATTGGTGTGAGTTGGAGACCAGCCTGAGCTACAAAATTGACCTCAAGGCCAGCCTGAACTGCATAGTGAGACCCTGTCTCAAAAAGACAAAAAAATAATCAAATCATGGGCTATATGACATTCATTAATTTGACTTCAAAATGTGTAATTCTCAACTAAGTCCTTAACTTTCCTTTTATTTTCTGTTATTTAGAACTTTACTGTACCCATGTGCTTTTTGAATATGAAAATATGATTTGATTTCATGCGTAAAATAGAGTAAGGAAACTACCGTGAATGAGGAATTTGAATGTATTTTAAAACTGGTACGGAGGGATGGATTCTAAATCAGTAATATATTTTGACAAGAGAACAAACAGCAATTTGAAGGGGATACTTAGGTTAGCCTCATTCAGTCAACTAATAATAACAAAAAATACCTGTTATGTGTACTTTATTTGACAACTAAAAATAAAATTCAATGTAATTTATTTTTCTGGTGTATCCTTTCTTTTTCTTTCTATCTTAAAGAGAGTAAAATATTTTTAAAGCATTAGAAATGATACAGAATTAAGAAAAACAAGAAGATAGACATTCAACAATGGTTGTTATATTACACTTTGTTGTCCTCAAAGTAGTTACTCAGATTATTGATGTAAGCATGTAAAATTAGTCAAGATAAAAAGGTAAGCATTAACTCTTCAGTAAACAAATAGAAATTAGTAGCATAATCATATTGGATATCTTGTTTATATACTTATCTTTCTACTTTCCATTTTCTTTTCTTTTCTCCTTTTCCTCATCCGAAGTGTTCTTATGTTTTGAGTAGTTTCTTTCGCATTCATATATGCGGGTCTGATATCTTTTACTGATAAGTGTGTTCTTTAGTTTAATCCATTTACCTATAAAGGCCTCAACTTTATCTATTTTTATAGCTGAGTGTTATGATTTATGTATAGTTACCCACCCCCAAATCCTTGTGCAGTCATGTTGTAGACTTCTAGAGTTTGAGAAATAACTCATGATCCATTGAGATTATGAATATGAGTGCTGCTAGGATTATGTTTGTGGGTATGAAACATGAGGCAGATAACCTGAATGAAATTTAAGGGAGGCAAACTTGCTCTCTTTAGCCATTGTTGCTGCTACTTCTCCCTTGGCTCTCTTATTCTTTGTGGCCAGCAAAAAAGGTTGCTGTCTGCCATGCATCACACTGCCTTTTAGCCAGCTGAGTATAGACTGAAGTCTCCAGTAGCTGTGAGCTAAACAAACAAACAAACGAACAAACAAACAGCCTTTCCTTCCTTAGGGTATTTATCCCAATAATGAGAGAAGAGTAAATGAGACACTGAGTGCTACTCTTTGTAAAAATCCTAGCCAAATGTCCCCTAGAAAAAAAAGGACTTTTATCCAGAACATATAACAATATAAAAATAGTTTTAAAAAAAACTCAGACTAAGACTACCAAATTCAAAGACTGAATGAAAACATTGTCATCTCAGATGAATATAAACTTCTCATATGAAGAAATACAAATAGCAACTAAATATATAGAAAATGTTCAACAAAATTGGTTATTCAACAGTTGCAAATTAAACTAACAGTGAAATTCCATCTCACCCAGCGAAGAATGGCTTTTATCAAGAAATAAATTAATAATAAATATTAGAGGGGCTGTGGGGAGAAGGGAATCTTTCTAAACAGTTGGCAAGAGTGTAGACTGGGGCAACCACTGTGTAAATTAGTATAAAGACCTTAAAAAAGTAGAATTAGAAGTCTCATTCAACTCAGCTCTGCCACTGCTAGGTATTTTTCCAGAAAATTAAAAGCATCATACAACAGCGATATATATGTACCCATACTTACATACAGCAACACAATATGTCATGGATAAATCTGGGAAACAAACCAAATGCTCATCAACTGAGGAATGGATAAGTTCTTATCTTTTAAAGAAATTAATTCATCTTCTAATATTGTGTAATAATCATACATGTTAGATAAAAAGATCTGGAATTCATACAATTACAAGACATTTGTTAAATTTGTTTTATTGTGCAATTTTTAAACATATTTAAGATATACGTGTTGAAAATATATTAATTACATAGTCAATGCATGTCTCAACTTACATATGGAGATGTAGATTCATGCAACAGTATTTGCATGGCCACATACATATCTAAAAAGTGAAAGTGTGGACCTCTCCTCTGCCCATTTATTTTCATCTCTGACCTGAGTGGACCTCACTGTGTCTCTGTGGTCTATCGCATCTGTATCGTTGGATAGTTTTCTCTATGTTTGGATCGGATCTTTGTGGGGCGCTTCGTGCAATACTGACTTCATGGCTTACTGTGTACTTGCCTTTTATCTGCCAATTTTCCCACTTTTCCTAAAACTTGAGCATTAACTAACATCCAAAGTATAAGAGTAGATATATCATTTACGTGATATCCAGCTATACTGTTATGATTTTCAGGAATATTTCCTTCCTTTGAGCTCTTATGAAGGTGAGAACTTATACCATGTGTTTCTTTTACAGCTAATGTTGTTATATTTTCTTAAAAACTTTGACTATTTCACATCTTATTCTTTTTTAAAATTTAATTAAAACACAAGATTTTTTTTCATTTTTGCTTTGTTTGCTTGCTTTTGTTTTTCTTCTTTATTTGGCATAGGGTCTTGCTATGCAGTTCAGACCCATAGTGTTCTCCTGTGTCAGCCTCCCCAGTGCTGAGACTACAGGCATGTGCCACCACTCCTCTGGTTTCATGGGCTGGCTCAGGACAGGGTCCCAGTGATATGCAGTACTGGGGCTAGAATCCCAGACCATGTGCTTGCCAGGCAGGTGCTTAGACCGCTGAGCTATCTCCCCAGTCATAGACATAAATTTTAAAGATTTTGACTATAAATTTTACTTTCTTTATCTCCCCATTTAATACTCAATTTTAGGGAAGCTGCAAACAAATAATACTATAAAAATAGTAATTCTTCAGTCAATTGAAAATAATGTTTCTGGATAGATTATAAAGTGTAGTGAGGAGTCTGACGTATCATAGTATGTAAGGGAGAATTCCACATTTTATTTATTAGAGTTTACACTGCTATTGACTTTAATCTATATGTGTTTAAAACTAGTCATGTATTATAGAAAACAAAGACAAAGCATAAGACAGAAATGATTCTTTCAGATGACATCTTTTGCTTTCTGTGAGATAACAGAGGTGGTCCTCAGAATCATAGTTCTGCAAGAATCAGCTCTCTGGCCAAGAGATAATGACTCTGGTCCTGGGGGTCGCTGGGACTTGGACTCTATGACAAAGAAGATCTACTTTTGCAAGAACTTGCACAGAATTTGCATATCTTCATACCCAAGATAGTTTGTCAGTGGGCTGCATTTTGGGTGAGAGGCACTTCACAAACAGGCAATACAGAGAAAAGGAGGAAGTGAGGGAGTCTGACATGGTTTGCATTCATGACACAACTATCTGTTGCTCTTGCAGTCATCTAAGCGTATAATATCCCAAGGAGACTTCAGGGAGTTGGAAGATTCGGACCCTTGCTTCGTGCTGGCATACGGATTCTGTTATAGCACCTTTAGTATTTATGAGTAAAGCCATGACAAAGAGCAAAGGTAGCCATACAATTTTTGTCTTTGGACACACGAGTTCATTAGGATATTTTCAGTATTCATATGTAACTGAAGAGACATTGCCCACCCATCCCCTTATGATAAGAATTAACTAATTAGTTGCATTTCAGAAACAATTTGTATCCCACAAACAGAAAATTGACCCAATTTTAAAAAAGAGAACATGATGCACAATTTTTTTCTTTCTCTTTAGCCTTCTTCTTTTTCTACATTTTTTATGTCATGTTTTTTTTCTAATTTTTAAAGAACACAATCTACAGATAGAAAAAATAGCATTAGAAGTGATGCAAGATTTCACTAAAGAGTAACAGGAATTCAAAAGTGGTTGCTGTATAATTTATTATTATTATTATTATTATTATTATTATTATTATTATTATTATTGTCATGAGTACTATAAATGATGTAGGGTAGTTGCTCACAAATCACTAACTGATAGATTTTGAGCCACGCTTGCCTGATGGGAGAATGGAAACCTTTCCTTACCAGCAAGGCACTTTTGGCATCTAAAGAGTAAATTAACAACAGTGACAGAAAAATAGGTTTCTTTCATTAAAGAAATAGGAGGATGACAGTCAACATGGAAACACATACATTAAAATGTTGAAAATTGACACCTCCAAGTAGAGTAGAGTTAAAATATTATCAAGCAATAGAAGCAAGAGTTCTGCCCCTGAAGATGTTAAATAGCAGCTTTGAAAAACTGAAAATCTGGCCTCAAGGCAAGACCTTGAAAAGTAGGGCCCCCAAGATGTTCTATCTAGTCATAATGACAGCAATGTGTTGTGTTTTTATATTCTCATTGAATCAAAGAAGCTCAAAGCATTTACCATATGAGAGATAGCACTGATTAATTAACCCATTTGGCCATCTCCTCTCCATGGCTCTAAAGACTGAGCAGCCATTTCCTCAATACAGACTTTTCTAGTTGCGCTTACTATACTAAGTAAGCATCCTTTCTATTTAAATCTTGCTCACAAGTGCTGGGGCCTTATCCCTATTTCCTCCCAAATGGGATATATTCACCTCTAATCTGAAAACATGAACTTGAGGGACTTAATAACATTGTGAGTAAGAAGAATTGAGTAGATTTATAAGGAAAGAAGAGATTTCATTACCGTGGTATTTTCACGCCCACACACACAATGAAAATATGGTAATATAAGCATCAATCATTGAATATTTACTAAGTGTCTATTATATACAAAGAAATGTAATGGAGAAAGTAAAAATGATAGATAAGCTATCACTTGAAGCTTAAGTTTTGGTGGAGGAAGTGCTAATTTCATTATTGTATTTATGTCCCCAAACTCATTCAAAAAATATATGAGGCAGCTTATAAACTAATGTGATCAAATAAAACAAATGAAGAAATGAACACTCTGGGGGCAGAATGAGATAATTTAAAAATATTTAAACCCTCTAGAGCCAGAAGGGATAATATATGAAAAGCATAAGAATCAACAGTTCCAAATCTGGATGCTTTATGTGTGTTTAATTGAATTATCTTCTTATGATTATATTGGGGCACATTTATCAGGATTTTAGAAATTACTGATTTTTGTGAGATTACCCAGATATATTGAGCAAAATATAATTGTACTTGCTTTTGAACTCTGCAAGAAATCTGAAAACCAGGCCTTGCTTTTAACATTGGGGCATTTATGCAGTTACTATCTTGGACTCTCTGTCCATAACTATCCCATAGACAGGAGTGCAAGAATTTTCATGTAACATATTAGAAATGTTAAACATCTACATCTGTAACTTTAACTGGATATCTGTGTGTTTTACACACTGATTTCTTCCTTCTACAACCACCATTTACTCTTCTCCATAGGATTAGAAAGGTTGGTTTAATTTGAGAATGCAGGAGCATAACCTACAATTGCTTGACGTAATACCTCTGAGTGTCATCCTGGTTCCTTTGCTGTGAACAAGAGACTTTTGTTCAGTGTTTCCTCAGGCCATTTCCTTCTTGAGGTTGGTTCCTGCTCAGGAAAACTTGAATGAATCAGCTCTGTCTGTGATAGACAGGGTACCAGATTTGAAAGTGCTAGGAGAGCATATTAGGAAACTAATATGACCACATTTCTAAGTCAAGAGTTTCAATCAGCTCTATAAAATAAACTTGATAAATGTATGGTGTATGCCTGACCCCTGCGAATGGGTCGGATGGTAACAGATAGCGCACAGTCCTAGTGCTTGCTGTTGAAAATATTTTGTACTTTTAGCAGCTATTGAAAATTCTTTAATTAAAAAAAATTCTAACGTCTACTCTTGAGTAACTAGCTAGTTTCTTCAGGAAATATCTATTTTCTATCCCTCTTGAAATAATACAGATAATTTAAAGGTCATCACCATCCATGAAGATGGAATGCTGCAGGGCCTTCAGGCTCTTCTCATGACTGCTATGAAACGTATTTTAATCTTTAATATGAAAGTTTTGTTAATTTGAGCCAGTACTTACTGAGAATCTACCTCTAGCCTACCGCATATGAAGGCAATTGTGAGGACCTGTGCTCCTTCCAGTACGTGTACATGAGGAGGGAAGAAGAAACTTCCACATCCTCCTCACATCCCAAGGTCACTTCAGTAATAGATGAATAGAAATACCGAGTAGAAATACTCTTCACTTTAGTGAAGAGTATCACTAAAAGCACATTGCCACATAGGTCAGGAACAAAAGGATATTTTGAATGGGGCTTCTTAATTATAAATTTTAAATATTTTAGAACACGTATCCAACATTGCAATTTAAGGTGCACATGGCACACAGCTGCATCTAACCTTACCCAAAATGGGTGTTTTCCTTATTTTCAGTAGTTCTGTCCTGTAGCTAATACGGATTTTCTACCATCACAGTAATATCTTGAAGTAACTGAGCAAGCACAGCAAAATTTCCTTTAAGTCAAATGCCCCCATTTAAAATGGGGAGGCAGCAGAGCTTTGGAGTGTCCGCTGCAATTTCCATTCAGAAAGTAGCACTTAGCAGGAAAAAGAAAGGAAGCAAAGTAGGCAGGCAGGCAGGAAGGAAGAAGATAAGAGGGACGGGGGAGGGAGGGAGGGAGGGAGGGAGGGAGGAAGAGAGAAGCACTCCAATACCTACTAATTGCATGCTAAAGAAACAGAACATGTGAATGGACTATGATGTTCTTTAAGGATGTATTGCCTAGAACAATGCATAATAATGTTGAACACCTGGGGTACACTGCACATGCAGTGTAGACTCACGCTGTGGGGATAGGTGCTCAGAGGAAGAGCACCGAGTACTCTGTACTCTGAGCCGTACACTAGAAAGTGTTGAACTCAGAACAAGGGTGAAGAATTTGTAAGCTAAGTAAAATTAAAGGAATTTTGGGAGTCACTGTGTGGAAGTGCCTGTTTTTATATGGCTGTACATTTTCAAATTATTGTGAAAATAGTGAGGGTAGTTTCATCCTTGCTTCCTAAGACTCTGCAATCTTCCTAAGGAGCAGCCAAGCTGTTTTCCAACTTGGCTGTTAGGATTTCCATTGACAGTGAGCACGTTCTACTGTGCTTAAACTGCTCCAATATTTCAAGCAAGGTTCTTTAATAATCATAAGATTGTATTTTAATTTTGTTTTAATTTGCAGCTCCCTAGTAACATACCATGCAACTTTTCATAATTTTCTTGCCATCTACAAACGCCAGCTGTTAAATTGTGTGTTCCTATCTTCCATCACATGTACCTGTTTTAAATATGTTTTGAATAACATGGTAACTACAAGTATAAACAACATTGTACATCGAAAGAATTACTGATATCTGATTATAAGTATCTCTATAAAAATAAATAAATGATTTAATGCATGCTACCTTTACTTAGGCATTCCACAGTATAAATATATTGTCAAGCATCACGTCATATATCATAGAGTCATGCAAAGTTTTTCTTGCCCAAAACCTCAATTTATTCTTAATTATTTTTATAAAAAATATGTATTTGTTTGGTACAAGGTCTTGTTACGCAACTTGAGACCTTAGTGATCCTCGTGTCTCATCATCCAAATCCCTGGGATTACAAGCTCCTGTCGCCTCACCAGCTTTCATTGGCTGACATGGTACACCCAGGTTCTGGGGCTGTCACCACATATGCTCCTGGGGATTGAACCCAGGTCTTTGTGCTAGCCAGGCAGGTGCTTAGACCCTCAAGCAATTTTCCCACCTGTATTTTTATCCTTTGAGGTAGTCTTCTGTGTAATTCAGGTTGACCTAGAACTCACTGTGTAGTGGAGCTGGCCTTCAACTCATGAGCATCCTCCTGCGTCAGCCTCCCAAGTGTTGGGATTATAAGTATGATGAGTGAACATCAGCTTTTAAAAGGGTATTTATACATGATTTAGAAATACTTTCTCTTAGTCATGGCTTGTCTATCATTCTTTTAAGAATGTTTGTCATAGAGCAAAACATTTTAATTTTAATAATGTAATGTTTAATTTGACAATATTTTTATGAAATAGGCATTTGATATTATCTCTAAAATTATCACCAAGAGCGATGTCATCTAATTTTTTTTCTTGCATTATCTTTTGTACACTTTATTATTCCATACTTTTCATTTCAGCCTCTGTCCAATTCTTAACGTTGGTGATTGATGTCATGTATACACTTGCTTTTTTAAAATATAAATTTGGACACTGGTCAGACAGCTCAGTAGATGGAAATACCTGCTTAAGTAGAGGCAGGTTCCATCCCCTCATGCTATTCTGGCCCTTCCCCTAGGGCCCACTGAGATGGCAACCGAGGCTGGGTGTGGTGGTGCACATCAGTAATTGTAGCACTTAGGAGGCTGAAACCAGGAGAATCACTATGTCTGATCTGTGTAAAGACAGTATAGACCCTACCCTCTCTCTCTCTCTCTCTCTCTCTATATATATATATATATATATATATATATGTATATATATATATATATATATAGTAATACATATGTATATATTTTTCCGAATGGTCATTTCCTGTATTTTGGTAGCAGGTGTTGAATTCAGAACCTTGTGTTTGCCAGGCAGATGCTTAAGCTGATTAGCTATTCCTTACCCCCAAACTATGAATATTTAAACAACCTTTAGAAAAGAATATCATGTCCTATTGAAGTCCTTTCATATTTTTAGCAAAGAATAGTGAACCATATTTGTGTACATTCATTTTCTTAAGTCTAAGTTCTATTTCACTGATCTAATTTTCTCTTCCACAGTATCACGCTGTGTTGATTACTGTAGATTTTTCAAGTCTTCTCTTTTGAGACAAAGTCTTTCTATGTAGCTTCTGCTATCTTGAACTCACAGTGTATCCCAACATGGTCTTAAACTTGTGGCAATCTTCCTGTTTCAGCCTCCCAAGGGCTGGGATTACAGACATGCACTGCCACAACTAGCAGCTTTATGATAAGCCTTAAACTTAGATAAAGGGTAAAATGTCAAATAATGAGCTTAAGAACTGTCCCTTGCACAGCTCCAATTAGGACTACTTAGGTATCAGTTACAAGACCTATTTATCGAGAACTGTATAGCACAATTGCCTAAAACAATAAGTAATTAAGATATTGAACTTGAGGAACTACATTCCTGTTTCATCTTATTTGAGTAAGAGTTTGTTGGCTTGGGGAGAGATCTCAGTAGTCTACGTGCCTGCTAGGCAAGCTCAAGGACCCTGGCTTGATTTCCTTTACCACACGACATGATGGTGTAGAAACTGGGCATGGCGGTGCCCCCTGTGATCCCAGAACAGGGCAATGTGCGACAGAGGAATCACCAGGAGGCCCTGCATCACATAAATAACTGAATAGATAAATAAATGATAAAATAATGTCCAAAATTAAGGAATATACTATTCAGATTTATGTCAAATAATTAAGAGCTAAATCTTTAAGATGTTTAGTGGGGAAAAATAAAACAAGTACTGGAAGTTAAAAGTCTTTTTCTACACTATGCTAAAAATCATGTTCCTGAAGTTGTAGACGCTAATCCATTAGAGTGGTCCCGAACACCCTGAGATGTAGGTAATTGACCACAGCAGAGCACACTGGAGGATGTGTAGCTGCCCAACAACAGCAACTTTCAGTGCAAGCAGCTGTGGAGTCGTTTTATTGTTTTTTACATGTGAAACACTTCTCATTTCACTTTCTGATCTACTGTTAAAGTTTGACTATATTGGCTGACAGGATCTATGTTCATGGTATACATCCATACACCCACAATCTCCTACCCCTAGGCTCTGCCTTTTCCAAGGTTTCAATTTCTTTCCTCTTTTCTTTTTCTTTTTTTTTTTTTTTTTTTTTTTTTTTTTTTTTTTTTTTTTTTTTTTTTTTTTTTTTTTTTTTTTTTTTTTTTTTTTTTTTTGTCCTTTTGAAACAGAATCTCACTGTGCAATTCAGGCTGATCTGGAGTTCACTTCACAGCCCATTCAGCCCCCAGGCTCTTCCCAAACTAGCAATGATCCTCCTGCCTCAGCCTCCAGTGTTCTGGGATTACAGGCTTACACCATCCCACCTTGCTTCACGTTTACATCATTGATAACAACATTTTCTTCTAAAATGTAGACCTTTAATTTTATCTTCTTTGCCCTTAATCAAGTGAGTTTAAATTCTATCCCATAACAAAAACTGTGGGACTTTATAAAACGTCCTACTCTTAAGAGTGTAGCATATCAAAGAATACATAAATCAATTTCAACAAAAAGACAGTATCATTAGTATATTTTAAAGATATCTAATGGAGATCTTTATTGAGCCTTTTTATAGGCAAATGACAACAAAAGTCTCTAAATCATTGTTTTACATTTTGATTGTTTATAGTATGCATACCCAAAACATCTTCACGATGGGTTGCCTGCCTCTTCCAGGACCAGCAGCAGTTGAAAGAGTTCACATGTCTGTGGTTCTCCTTCACTGAGCAGCCAGTTCAAATGAGAGGATATTTAAAACCAGTTGGTTATAATTTGCTTTATATGAGTCTAAAGAGAAACATATGCATTATCAAAAGTAAAATTAAATGATCATCATGTTCATTAGCTATATTGTTGTTATCATTGCTTTTATTATTTCAAGTGTATCAGAGAAAATTAGCAAGAAAAAAACGATTCATTTGTTCTGAAATAAGATGTTTATTTTGGCCATAATGCATGCCTATCTTCAGAAAATGCAACTTAAGCAACAACAGTGTTATGAGACTGGGATAGGTTCTGCTTCGCATTTAGAAACTGTAAAGGGAGCTTGCCCTGTCTTCCTACCAGGTATCAAGATGAAGTCCAGAAAACAGCGTGGTCAAGGTCATCTTCAGCTCTGGCTGGCCTGATTCCAAAGGGGTAAGCGCATTCTCATCCCAACATACATGGCCAAGCAGGTGAGGG
The DNA here is from genome assembly GCA_004027025.1 of Myocastor coypus. Classification (NCBI taxonomy): domain Eukaryota; kingdom Metazoa; phylum Chordata; class Mammalia; order Rodentia; family Myocastoridae; genus Myocastor; species Myocastor coypus. Next base: position 23,181 of record PVJA010019010.1, read on the forward strand.
CATTAGCACAGCACTCACCTGTGAAAAGTAGAGGCACGTACCAATGGGATTTACATGGGTTACTTTGTGAAAGAGGAACCATGTAACTCTGCTGAACGAAATAAAGATGAATGTGTGATAACAAAGTTGGCAATTTGGGGTCTGCATTGGAGAAGTAATTATAATTAATGAAGACTATGTTACATTTCTCTTCTTGTCAGTCTTATGTATATCACTTGTTTAACTGACTCTGTTTTTACCTTCAAATGTGTTACTATTTAGATATTCTTTTTCTACTCATTCTTCATTAAAGTCCTCCCCATTTTCGATTCCATAGAATCTGCAAAATGAAAGCAAGCCCTGATATTCATTTAAGAAGTACTTACTGATCAATCACCATGAGCAAGGTCTCTTAGAGCAACTATAGCAACCAGTATTCTGTGCCACGAATAGTATTTTCTAATTGATTTATGTGCTTCATTGGTCTTTTAACTTCCTTTTAAAAAGCATATATTTTCTGTTGCCACAACACTTAGCAGAAGGATGAGTTCAGCTGGAAATCTGATTGATTAATTCTGTCTTCCTTGTCTATAGCCTTTTAAATATTGGTGGCTTCCCCATGCATCTCACCATGCTGGCCAATTAAATGTCAGTGATAAATTACACCTCTTCTCAATTTCTTTTTTCTCCAGAAATAACCTCCCGCTTAATCTTTTGACCTCTGTTCCTTACTCTAGGTTTCATTGTCCCTATGGCTTGGCTTTATACTAAGCTTTTGCATTGGCTTCTGTATGTTCCCACTTTCATTTAAAAGGAAATAAAAGCATTCTTCCTTTTCTGGCTGTATTGGCCGGACTTTCTCCCCTGGGTTCTCTACGCATCAACTTCTCACAGATTTATTCAGATATATTGCCCTCTGTGAAAGCCACGCTATTGATGTTTTTGATGAGTTCACATTAGCATTATTTTTTTTTACCAAATTCTACATTTGTAGTGAGAACAGAGAGAACCAGATATATCATAAAGGAAAAGCAAAACAAAAAACAAAGGATGGAATTACATGAAAATTTGTTCTTAAAATCTACACTTTCCAGCAAAGGTCATATCACCAATAAGAGCCAGCAAAAGATTTCTAGGGAATTCTGGGATGAAATATAGTCTAACTAAACAATGTGTGTTTGTGAAGGAGTTGGTAGCTTCCTTAGAAAATATTAAATAGTATTAAATTACCAAAGCTGGGCCATTGTTTCTCTAATGTCTAAACACCCTGCAAATCCTTAGTTCTTTGAGGGCCATTTTCATTCTTTTTTTTTTTTTTTTTTTTTTGGCCATTTTCATTTTTGTGAGCTCGCCTTCAAGCCAACTATATGAGTCTTGAGAAAGAAATTCTAAAATTCGTGAAACATTTGAAATGTGTTTAGCCAGCATTATTTCCTCTGGTTTGTAGAAGACTGAATGTGATTCTGACCGTACTTCTCAATCTCACACTCCTTCCTTGTTTTCAGAACCGTAGTTAATAGCTACACCGCAATCAATAACACTTTACTGGTATAGTATCTCCCGTACAGGCAATATCACAAACTGCTCTTTTCTTTAAATAATAGAGTAACCAAGTTAAATAATAAATAATAGCCCAGCGAGTGAGAAAGGAATGAATGGTGTATACAAAGAAGGAAAAATCCGCATCTCTATAGGATTTGAAAGGAAGTTTGGAGTTTATGAGGTAGAGGTCTGGGAAGACCATATATCATGGGAATAACTACACTGTATTTTCAAGCTTTCTGGAATCATCCTAATTTTATGAAGGCTGTTTTTTTGTTTTTTTGTTTGTTTGTTTTTTGTTTTTTTTTTATGTCCTCATGAGATGAAGGGCTTTTTAGGGAACATGAAGATTTGACAATAACGTAACATAGTGATAAGAAAAATGGGTCTCAGTTTCAACTCCATAATTGAAATTGCAAAATATTACTTTATGTAGTATACTATTATTTCAGCGGTTCTCAGAATTGGATGGAAGGGTCGGACACACAGCTCAGTGGCACAGCACCTGCCTGGCAATTTTCAGGTCAATTCCCAGTACCACAAAACAAAGGGCAGAAGTTTCTTGAATGATAAGTTGTGCTTAGACCCAAACAAATGATCCAGTGATCCAGTGCTAGCAAATGGCCCAGAGAATCAGCGTTTCTTTTTTCCCAGCCAGTGCATAGCTATAGAATGTTAGAAGCAGAGTTCTTACCTGTTCTGGCTGTTCAGTTAGCCATTGTGTCTGCCTACTTTCTGCAGTGTAATAATCCTTTTCACCCACTGGGGCTTGGTGTAGGTTTAGCCTCTTCTGAAATGAAGACCCTAACAAGGGAAAGTCACCCCCTCTTCCCTAGTTTCCATCCTTTTCATACTATGTCCTTTGAGACCTTCTATTTCTGATATCAGTGCTGGGGTTTTCAGGTTACTTTCCCTGTTGGAAGCTCATGATATTTCCCACAGATTTTAATGCATAAGAATTGTCTCATGACCCTGCACCTAATGGAAAACCTACCCTCCCGCTATCCAGAAATCAAGCTCTGTGAGCTATGAGAATGTGTTTGTTGTATACTTCTAAATTTAAGTTCTTGGATTTCTCAAAGTATTTAGTCAAAAAGGTGAGCTGTTCAAAATTATTTTTTATCTTCTGTAAGACTCTTCGTATATGTGGAATGTATGATTTTCTCTGCTTTTTGTCTAAGATAGACTCCCAGAAATTTGTGATCATACTTGCACTTTTTTTTGCCATTCATCTGAAGTCTAAAATATGGAAGAAAAAAGGCCTGACCTTCATAATGCTCAGTAGTATAGGTAAATTCTAACAGATAATACACAGTTTAAGATAAATGTAATTTAAACATTAAATATGAATTTTCAATTTGTACTAGTTCTATTGACTCCATTAGGGAGTACAAGCTTGCTCCTGATGTAAAATAAATAAATGAATATAATTCTTACTCTCATTCATGCTGGAGAACAAGTTTGACTCCATTTTGAAGAATTAAATATTCCTGTACTCAATTTTTGTTCCTAAAGGTCAATATTATACTTCTATAGACACAGTGCACAAGGGAATATTTTTGTGTGTGTGGCACAAGTATACAACATTGTGCATATGAACTACATTAGTTGCATGAATAAGTGGATGGACGGATGGATGGATGGATGGATGGATGGATGGACAGATGGACGGATGGATGGGTGAATGGACAGACGGACAGACGGATGGACGGACGGACGGACGGATGGATAGATGACAGACGATAGATGAAGTGCATAACTCTAGCCTTCAATCAAATGTTGCTTATTTTACTGATTCCTAGGAACAGAAAAATAGTGTACACAATGTCTACTGTGTTTCTCTAACTTATTCGCAATCCTTTTCCAGTGAGCTTACTGGGCTACCTTTCAGTAAGAACAAGGAAAGAAAAGCTTCATAGGAAGTGCAGCAGGTCAATATGTTTTCAGATCATCAACGACTTACATGTGCTCAAAAAGCTACTGGGTAATTATTCCTCTGAGGCCATTCTCACTAGATATGAGACATGTGCCAGCGCTAAGACCCAAGACTCAGAACATCTCCTGCAGGCTGCATGTACAAATGAAACGGAGGTCTCAGTGAAGGAGGGATCAATGTCAGTATCACCTTTTAGCTCTGTAATTACTATTTTTAGTCAAGCAATTCCAAGTTTCTTTTTCTTTATCAAGGAAAGGAATATAATACACAATAAAGTATATGGAAATAGATAAAGAACGTGCATAAAAATGTTACTTTTCTTTTTGCTGAGACAAAATACTTGATATTCACAAATTGAAGGAAGACAGGTTTATTTTACCTCATGGAATGTACAGGAATGAGTTCCCAGGTGGGGTAATCCAAAGTCGGGTGGCATACCAAATGAGAGAGGCAGAGGAAGAAAGCATAGGGCACCAGGGACCAGCAAGGAGCGATCAAGGGCTGGGGTGGGAAGACACATACTTCCACACCACTCCCCCAGTAACCTACCTCGTCCAAGTGGACTTCTGCCAACATCACATTTAGTTACAAACTTATCAGTGAACAAATTGTCCCACCTTGTGACATGGTCTCTTAAGAAAAACAAAACAAAACACTCACCTCTGAGTTCATAATACTTTGGGGGACCACATAGATACGAACCACAACAAAAGGCTGCTCTGTATTGAACTGTGGAAGTACCTGAGCAATGTTTCAACATTATCCATCAGTCTCCGTAGAAATTAGAATGAAGTATCCTGATAGAAGCTTAGGTGGAAAATGGGGGCAGAGTGACATTTATGGAAGCTCTTGTCATTGCAGATAGCTATCTTCTCGGGGATGGAGAAGTAGCTCAGTGGACTAAGCACCTGCAGGAATCAGGGCACGATCTCCTGTCCCTCCTACCATGCCGGCCCTGACCCCTGGGCACCCTGAGCGTCTGACCGAGTTCAGGTGTAGCATGACATGCTTGTAATCCCAGCACTGATGAGGCAGAAAACAGTCCGAGCTACATGGTGAGACTCTACACCAAAAGCCATCCGCTCTACTAACCACTGCACTACAACAGATTCCAGCTCATTGGAACACGGGCTCTATTTCTGAGTAAAGCAGATGCTCTCAATCCTTTTATACGGTCTGGATATTCAAAGTATTCCTATGGAGAAAAAGAAATGCAGAAAAGAAATAATGGCTTTTCCTTTCTCAGGCGTTTTGTAAAAGGACTGAACCCGTGGCAGAATAGCTATGATGATTTTCCAATCCACTGTGGGCTTCTCCATTACAATTCATTTTTACCTTATAGAAATGGCTACCATTTCAGACAGAAATAGTTGAAAAAGGCTTCTCCAAATAGGCTCCCGTCCTGAACTGACAACCCTTTATCATTTATTTTAGAATAAAAGTAAAAAACTACAAGGATTCTCTCTCTTTATAAATTTAATTTTTCATAGAAAAAATAATTTTCTGCAATGAAATGACTATTGATGTTTTATGAAAAAAATTAGTTTGTAACTGGCGAAAGAAAACTAAAAGAGGAGATTGTGTGCTTATGACAATGCTCTATGACTATTCAACATATCTCTCATGTGTGTGTGTGTGTGTGTGTGTGCCTGTGCATGTGTGTGCGTGGGTATGTGTGCATGTGCAAGTGTGCCTGTGGGAATGTGCATTTTGACAAGTCATGTGAGAAAAATAGTGCACCTATATCTAAATTCTAATGATGAATACTCTGATTTCTCTTCAGATTATATAAATATTTTGCCTTTTCTTTTTCTAATGATGTATGAAAAATACTTTAGAAAATGAGTATAAGGCACAAATCATATAGCTTTTATTCAACACTACACTTTGGCCACCACATGAGGAGCCAGCATTTGGTAAGCACAGTGCACTGAGCAGAAGGAATGTCCCAAGAATTCTGGGAGCATATCTCATCAAGTTTTGGGTTCATTTTTAAATCTTTCTGATCTTCTCTCTCCTTGTCTGTTAAATCACTGAAGTGTTCTCTATTCTATAGTCTATCTACAAAGGTTATTTTAAAATTCAAGTGCAGTACCACATAAAAGTTTTTCCAAGTCATCATAAATATATCAATTTTTACATAAACATTTGGGCTATATGCCAGTTCATTTAGAGCCTCCCCCGTGACAGCAACACATTCCTGATCATTGATGATTTAAATGTTCGAGTATTTGCAAAAGTGTTCCAGTGGACATTGAGTAACAAAGGTAGACAGCCCAAGCAGGCCTCAGAGGTTCCTGCCTGCTGGAATTCACCTCCATTTGTGGGATCATCTCACTTTGGCAGAGGACTGATCCCTGGGACCCCTGAGTCATGTTGGAAACAATGTTACATTATTTCTGAAATGGAGTAAGAGAAGACCCCATGTATTTGCATGTCTTGTAAAATACTTCTGAAAACACATGGCAGGAAAATAACATGTGCAAGTTCTTTGTAAAAAAAGAATAAGGTAGTAGTATTAGCAAGCTAATAGCACTAGCAGGGGCTAACTAGCCACATGTAAGCACTTTATGGCCACTGCCTCAGGCAAACATCACATCAACTGGAAAAAGCAGGGCTAGGCTGACTTGTGAGTCTTCCTGTGTTTTTCTGTGCCCTTCATTAGGTGGACTAGGAGATCTGTTCAAGGTCACAAGGAGGGCTTCTGTTCAGAATTGTGACCCTTTTCTGCTAATGCCAGTCTGCTGCTGAGGAATTAAGCCTTGGGCAAAGAATTTGACTTTTTAAATGTCCTTTGAACATTTTCTCCTTTACTGGCATGCACAAAACAAAAGAGAAAAAATCACATATAATGTAACAGGTAAAAGAGAGTACTGCTGCTTTTAATGGAAGGGTTAGTTGTATGAATGTGCGAACTAGAATATGAGAGGAAAGTTTAGGATGGAATTTGGGTTTCCAGAGCATGACAACTTTACGGTAATTATAAGGTGGAAAAGAAAATACAATACTGTGTGCTTTGGAATACAAATGAATACACACAACACTGATTTTTCTTTCATTGGAATCCGAAGGATGTGTGTAAGGATGTGTGAGCCGGGGATTTATTGTGTGGACAGGGGCTAGGTCATTCTTCAAAGTGGAGTGTTCCAGGAGGTGCCTCTTCAAACTTCATTCCTCAATTAAATGGGAGAGAGTAGAATTATGGGTATCAATCCTCTCTCAGCAAACACAGGGATTAAAACAAAACATGTTTCACCTAGTTAGTAACCCTAGGAATCTATGAGAACTGAGTGGCTCAGATCGAATTTATTTTGAGAGCTCACTGAAGTATTTAAGCTCTCTTTGATTAGATGTTGCAGTGATGAGACAGAGAAGTACCGTGAGCTAAACTTTGCTAAGGGCTTTAAGACATTACTCACTGGCTTTATTCTCAGACATGTGGCAATTTCGTTAATTTATTCATTTTAATTTGGAAAATTATTTGCTCTAGAAAAGAGCTACAATGAGGACTAATGTTCAATTTGTTTTTCATATTCTTTAAATGCTAATTGTATGTATTAGTTTAGAGGGCCTGCCCTCTCACTGATTCCCTGTCTTGTGATATATGACATAATTACAATGGCAATTGATCTTTGACCGAAACTTTGGTAAAATGGAATGGAAGTTGCTTTTCATGTGTCAAGGTTACAATTAAGGACAGGAGATGCTTGGCTAAGCCTATAAGGTTGGCTTACAGAGGTCGGTCTAACCCTGCTACGATTGCTTTGCTTTTACAGGTATCTTGTTCACCCACCTGAACATCAAGAAAGAGGTGAAGAGGAGCAAAACTGATTGATCACAAGATAGCTGGGTGATTTCCCAGAGAGCTCAGAGGCAGGAGCAAAAGTTGTCAACATGGTTTGGTTTGGGGAACTAATGAACAATCTGCTGTAAACCTCACCACAGGGAATAATGACTGGGAGGTTACTGGAGACAAAATAAGAATAAAGCCACAAGTTAAAGAGCTGAACTCTGCTCTACTACTAGACCTTTCAGAGCCTCTGCTTCCTTAGCTCTAAAACAAAGTTAATAATAAATGAGCTACAATCCTTGGGAGATTTGTAAAGCCTCCAAGATTGGTAGGCAAGAAGGGACCTGGAAAGTCAGGCAGGTAACTTTTTCTCTCTTTATTGGTCAAGATAGAGGAAACTTGAATTGTATGCATAATACAGTAGAAACCTTCAAGCACAATAAACTGCAAATTCTTTCAGTTTTAGAAGGCTTGCAATTATTTATACCTAAGGGCTGGTGCCTCATGTCTATTCCATTTTTTTTTCAATGTTTGCTCCAGCTGAGGGGAAGCTTATGAAACACTCATTACCTAGGGGGAAAGTCTCAAGTGATAGGAAAGTGAGTGAACTCAGGTTAACTATCCTCATAGGGAACACTTCCGGTGTGAATCCAATTAGTGACACAGTACCTGTGGTGCCTGAGTCTTTCATCGACTTAGTATGAATGTCACTGAGCTATTTCATCAGGATAATCTGTGGTGCTCATTTAATATTGGCATTCTAAGGTAGACCACACTCATGGAGAAGCACAGTCAGTGTTGAATGAACACTGTGCTTCTACACAGGGTTTGCACATCTTTAAAATAGCTTATAAAACAAATAGCTTATGAATGAAACTAAAGCTAAGCATGAGGAAAAAGAAACTTAGCAAAAGTAGGATTCCCAATTATAAGGCTATTTATAACATTAGTTGTTGATTATGACTATTGTAATACTGTCACAGTATCTAACCCACTTCACTGAAGAATGCTTGACTGTGAAGCATATACGTAGCACAGAAGCCAAGGTAAATACTTGTTTATATGTTGTAAAAAAAAAAAAAAAAAGACTGTAAAGCAATACTCTATATGGAAAGAAATATTTCTGTTTGCAAAACACAATGCCCCCACCCCCCTGACATATGCATACGAGTGGCCTCCGATGTGTGCGCTGCCATAGACACCTGTAGAAAACTGTGGCTTTCCAGTATTTCCCTGATTCAACTCTTCTATGTGGAGGAAGAGCTTGAAAACAAACTGAAGGTCACTTCAGATTTTCCAAATCAATGATTCATTTAGCAATGTAGTCATGGCTTAGCAATGCAGCTGCATACCTGAAAATGAAAGGAAATAGGAGATTTCTGCAGCCCCAATGGGATCAGGGTGAGAAGCCCACATTAGTCAAGACTCTGAGCCTGGATTTTGAAAGACATGCTACCGAACACTGAATAAGCCCGTTTCGTTTGATTAGACAATGAATGCTTACTTAAGAATATTTGCGCTAATGCTTCCTCTGATTTCAGTAGGTTAGGTCTGAGTTTCCAACTCGCGCTTATCTTATTTCCAATAAAAAGAATCACAAAAGGAAATCCATCATTATTTATTCTAAAAAGAAAACAAAGACTACAGTTGATAGGAGAAATGTCTTTAAAACTTCATGGCAGACTCAGTCCTTCTTAGCTTGTTCTGTTTTTCTAATAAATATATTATTTTCATAGTTACAAAAATAGAATTAGATCCTTTAGAAAGCCTAAGTGTATCAACATCACTGTGCTCATTGTACCAAAATGTTTGTCTGAAGAACAGAGAGAAAAGTATACTTTAAAATTAGTATTTTGTATATAGATGAATATGTCAGAATAATATAATTCTTAGGGCTGGGGAGATAGCTCCGAGGCACAAGTGCCTGCCTGGCAAGTGGAAGGTCGTGAGTTTGAACCCCAGTCCCGCAAAAAAAAAAAAAAAAAAAAAAAAAAAAAAAAAAAAAAAAAAAAAAAAAAAAAAGAAGAATATAATTCTTTAAATGTCAAATGCATAGCTAACAAACATATGTATGGAACATTCTATAGAGGGTACTATTTCAGAAAATGTGTAGTAAGTTTAGCTTTAAAGATTCTCTAGGCAGCTGGGAATGTGTCTCAGTGGTTTTGTATACATCAGGCCTATGCTTCAGTCCCCAGCAAAACACACACACACACACACACACACACACACACAAAGATTCTCTAGGAATGATACTGAAATGGTTTTAACCGAGAATGATACTGATCCAGAATGATAATGCTAGCAGAAAAATTAATAATTTCTATGCTTTTCTCTTACAGAAATATGCTAAAAATAATAAGTTGAAATGTTTGTCAATGATTCTTAGGAAATTAAATTATTCCGGCTGCTGTCAAAAACCTTAAGAAAATGTTGTTCTGTGTCCACTTCAACAGTATTTTAAATACACTAAGTATACATTTTAGCCTGTATGTTCATTGACATATACACAGGCAGAAGGAAAATTATATAAATCATTAGCATACTAATATTTTAGCAAAATTTGATCTGGTTGACTCTAAACTAAATGACATCTTGATCAAAAATAAAACAAATCTTCATCTAGATGAAAAGTATAAAATTTGGATGGAACATTATACAATGAGTGTTAGTCCATTTTGCTTTTAGTAGTGTCATTCTGCTTTGAGGTTAGGGGACATTATTTGTCAAAACACTTCAGTCAATTGTTTTTCCTTATCAGTATTTTCCGTACAACATTGTAACCTCGTGCCTCCCCTCTTACCTTTGTATACATGTACATAATACAAAAAGATACATATAATTAAAAGGGATTATAACTTAAATATGAATGACTATTTCTACTGATAGAACTATCAAATAGGATCTATAAATTCAAAACTGAGATGTAACAAAACAACTAAACAATACTGATTGAACTAGATATACACATCTACTACCAATGAAAAACCCTGAGCTGGAGGTAAAGAATTGTTACTTGTGGCTACTGCAGAAGAAACACCATGCCAGTACCACACAAGACTTATAAAACAGGCCTCAGAAAAGTCATCTAACTCTACACCAAAACGTGTGTAGTTGCTCCTATTTTGAGAGGGACAGTGTAGTAAAATAACCTCAAAAACAGATCAGAGATTTAACTAGTGTTGTAAGAAAAGTGTTCCTAAATGTCAAATTACATGTGAAGAGAGACAAAAACCTCCATTGCAACTGAGGATATCATCATTTTTTTGTCTTCTTATTATCAGACAACATTTTGTGCTAAATTTGGTAATGATGAAGAGCCATCTATGGCCTATAAATGTAAAAATGACAAAGATAAATCTGTAATCATTGCTTCAGATAGATTGACAAGGGATTTGAATTGAATAGAAAGATTAATTCAGAAACTACTGCGGGTGTCAATACCTATCCTGGGTAACAGTGATGAGAACAAAAATGAGGGAGAGGGTTTGGCCAAGCTCCTGTCCCCCAAAGCATGCACATTTCGCTCAACATTTTGGAGGGAAAACAAAATAAAACAAAAGGAGCTACCACTCTCATGAAAAACACCACAGTGCAATGACCTCACTGTCTAAGTCCACACTGTTACCAGGAATCATTTGTATTAAAGTCCAGAGTCACTCGAATCCTCAGATGAAGGTATCATGATTATAAATTACTATCATTGTACATGCTTTGAGTTTCCTTAAATCCACTTTAAATTTGTAAATTCAAGTTTTAAAATTGTGATTTCATCAAGTTATTTACTGTCCAGACATTTAAAATTTGAGAAAAAAAAGTCATACTTCTACAGGCTCCTGAGGGGCCTGAGTGCTTTGCCGTCCTCTGAGATAGGCAGGCAAACCATTCCTCCCCTGAATGTTAGCAAATAAGAAGTTACCTTTAATTCAGTCTCATGTCCTTTGAATAACTGTTTTGTTATTTCAATAAAGGTCAGAAGGCTTAATGCACAGAGAAAGGTTTGCGCAGGATTTTTTTTTTTTTTTAATGAACAAAAATATAAAGCTTGCCCAGTGGTGCCTTTGAAATAGTTTCCTCCCTACAAGAAGTAGTTGCAGTTTTTAAATCATTAGTGAAGTCCAGGATATTCTCAAGAAAAGACCTAGACATTTTTAGATATGTTTGTGCTACATCTTCTAGACCTAAGCTATCCTAGGGGTGATGAATGAAGTGTATTAATTTGTAATTTATTTTTACTAAATCACATAAAATCTGAACATTATGGCTATGTGACTTATTTTTCGAATTCTTTTGTTGTTTCTGTTGTGGTTTGTGTCTAGGCAACCTCCTAAAGCCTCATGCAGTCATGGAGCAGGGGCATCTAGAGTTTGTGATTAACTCATGATCTGCTGGGTTCATGGATACTGCTGGGATTATTGGTGTGGGTGCTCCACCCAGCCTGGGGCAGATGAAGAGAGGAAAGAATTCTTATCTATGGCTATTGTTGCTGCTACTCCTTCCCTTTGCTCTTGTTCTTCGCTGCTGCCATGCTGCCATGAACTGTTGCCCTCTGCCACGTGCCAGTCTGCTTTGAAGCCAGCTGAGTGTGGACTGAAGCCTCTAGCAACTGGGAGCTCAATGAACCTTTCCTTCCTTCTTTGAGGGAGTTGGGTATTTGTCCCAGGATCGAAAGAAAAGTAACAGACAATTTGTGTTTATTTCATTTTCTAAAATGAGAACCCTAGTCTGAATATTAGATGAAATGATATAATTTTCTTTCCTTCTAGTCTATGGACATGCCTCTGCTGGCCTCAATTTTTACATTCATCAGTACATTCTTTTATGGTCTTTCCACGCTACTTAACATTTTGTAGTGTATATATTTAACTTACTCATTGTGACATGACAGCTATTCTTCTCTTGCACTCTTTCCTACTGGCAGAATCTGTTCTCAGGATTCCTTGAGAAGCTATACTGTTCTAATTTCTCTAAAACTAGGTTATTGATCAACTTAACTGAAAGAAGGTGATGTGTGTCTATCACAATAATATGTTGTTGGGAATATGAATTGAGTAATCATATATGAAGCATCTAGTTGGGTTGAAAATGTTTGACATGCAATGTCTCATGTATTGAAAGTAAACATTCAAATGGCAAACAGTCAAATCAAATCAAAACAAAACCAAACAAAAATATCACTATCATTCAAGCCACAATGATGTAGCTCAACAACCTCAGATCCTCAGAATCCTTAAAAAGGTTTAGAAATTCAAGGCCAGTCTCTGACAGCATAATATAATCCAATAAAGAAAGACTGTAGTACTGTACATAGTTCCAAAGTAAATCTTGATCTTGAGAAATACAAAAGTTACATGTTTTGCTATACAGGTTTTGTTTAAAATTGCCCTTAACCACCCAGCATAAAAGTTTGACCAGAAGACATAGAACGTAAAGCTAGATTAGAATGCTGAACTGTAAATGGCTTAAATCAACAGCTTCCAACATTGATGGTTTCACCAATAACCCACTGCAAATATTGAACTTTGGATTATGTATACAACTACTTTCTCTTAGTGCAATGAGAAGAAATTTTGTTGTACCAATTGTTTGAAAAATTATAACATCTACACCCTGTGCTCTGTGTAACTAATAGGACAACACTATGAATTGTAGCAAATATTGAAATGTACAACTAATGTGTCTTGAAACTGTTACATGGTTATACATTGTTATTTCATATTAAAAGTAATAAGAAATTTTTAAAAGACTAATAAGTGAGCCCAGTGTCCCTAGGTTCTATCTCTAATATTATTAAAATAATATAAATTAAATAAATACATACCCAACAATGATAGTCATATTGTTCTTACTCATATTTTAGAAGAAGACAGGTGAGGTTAGTGGTACAAGTACAATTCTCTGTGTTAGAAAGATTTTTATACATAATTTTCACCTTATTATCTAATTCTCTCTATGAGCCTGACAACATGCTAGAAGCAGCCTGTCTCATTTACTCTTCTCTTATTGCTGAGACAAATACCCAGAGCTCAAAATGAAGGAAGGAAAGGTTTATTTAGCTCATAGTTACTGGAGATTTCAGTCCATACTCAGCTGACTCCGAGTCAGCCTGGCACATGGCAGAAGGCAGCTCTTCATGGTGGTGGAAGGTAGCAAAGCAGCAAGAGCAAAAGAGAAGAGTAACAGTAGCAGTGACTGCAGAGGTCAAGTCTGTCTCCCGTAAGTTGCATTCAGGCATCAGCCCCAGTCTGGGAGTAGTACTCACACTCATAATCCCTGCAGTACTCAAACCCATAATCCCATCATTGTATCATCAAGTAATCTCAAACTGTAGAACTGCACCTCAAAGATTTCATGAGGCTTTGGGGTGACAAATACACACAAACCATAACACAACCCTATATTCCTGTATATTTTGTAAATACATATCCTTTATGGGTGTACATTTGCTGTCAAGGTCTTAACTTTTCCCACATCAAGCACATTCAAGATGTATATAGACTTACTATAAGGACTTTTCCAAATGAAACTAAACAAAACAAAACAAAAGGAAAAACTATGAGCAGTTCCTAGACTTAATACATGCAGAAACATTGCACAGTCAAATTTAATTTCTCAATTAAACTAAAAATAGACAGTGAAAGGAAAAGACAGTTTAACATTTTTAATCTTAGGTATAAATTTGAGATCATTCTAGCTTTGGCTTTTCCTCTTTCAATCATGTCTAAATATAGTGCCAATGGATTAGTTGTTGTTGTTGTTATTGTTGTTGTTGTTGTTCTTCTTCTTCTTCTTCTTCTTCTTCTTCTTCTTCTTCTTCTTCTTCTTCTTCTTCTTCTTTTTCTTCTTCTTCTTCTTCTTTCTTCTTTTTCTTCTTGATTGGTTTTGCTTTTAGGAATCTGATTTAATATTATAATTTTGAAAACTGGGAGGCGGGTAGTTTAATGGAAATATTCTCATGACAAAGGAAACTGACTTTCAGCTTTAAATGTTTGGGGCTGAGTGTGGGACTGCACATAGCTCTACATTATGAATTTGACCACCAACATTCAGACTATGGAATTCTAATTTAACTTTCGGTTTTGCTTCTCTAGGGCTCCAAGCGCAGATCAAAGGAGTATTCCCATTTTCATGTTTAATGTGTTACTTCTTAAAAAATAAAGCCTCATGCACTCTAGATATTCTGCGTCAGAACTCCCCTATGAACAGATCCCAGCCTCTCCTACCACACACAGAAGTGTGATGTGTGTATAGAGCAGCCTATGGCCAGCAGTGACTCGAGTCCCCAGAACATGCACCCTGCGAAGTCTACATCGACATTTACAGTCCAGGGGTCAGGCTTGGCACACCACGCCAATGGATGCTGCACTCTCCTGCAACCCAATCTGGAGTTCGTAAGTGATTTCTATTCAGCTGGCCTTTTCTTATAAACCTCCTGCAGCCCACCTATCAACAAGGAGAAAATCATTTGGATTAAAAAAAATGAAACTGGCAAAGGCATCATCAAATTCTACCAAACTACAAGGAAATTTATTGTTGTATTTAAAAGTTTATATGCAAACATTCATTATCTTCAATAACGTGTAACTATTTGAACATCTTATATGGCTTGAAGTAATTGTTCCTTCACAAATCAGACTAACTGAAGAGGATAGGCATTATGTCAGGGTGCTTTGTCAAAGCATACCTTTGTTTCCCAATACATGTTTTATTATAATTCTTATTCACATTAGTTTGTTTTCCTAAATATTATTTCAATCAAGGTAGTGTATAGAATGGGTGATCAGATAGTCTAAACATATATTGGATCGTACCCAAATAAATTTTCTTATATTTATTCTTTCAAGTGGACAAATGAACATAGGAATACCTACAAGGTAAAAAAGAATGAATTGCTAAGAGCAAAAATGGAAGGCCCTGTGTGTTTGTATATATATATGTGTGTATGTGTATATGCACATGTGTGTGCTTGTTACATATGTGACTATTTGGGAAGAACTGTTTCTGTTCTAAAATTTTAGTGAGCAAGATAAAAACCTTAGACAAAGAAGAAAAATGAGGAATTTTACTCAGGACTCCTAGATTCTGTTAATCTACATATTTTTCAGCTCAAGGTAGCTTGTGCTTCATCCAGCAAAAGTGAAGCCATTTTAAGAGCTTGTTTGTAATTCACACACCAGCTTCAACCTGAGTGCAAAACATCAGATGCAGTGACAGACCTCTGTGTCTCTCTGAATTACAGTAAGCTCTCTTTCTGTCACACATGCTCAAATGCCCTCATTTCTTTGCTCTCCTTTGTACTTGGGACCTACCTAATGAATTCTCTTCTCCTCCCCTGTCTTCTACTCCAGTTGAGATCTTCTCCAGTGCTGGAGTTCGGCTTCTTGGCCATAATTCCTGGAAATTCTTAGTCATGCCAGCCTTCCAAAGTCTCTCTCCTCGGCTTAGATTCAATAGCCTCCAACGTCACAAGCTTCACTGGTGGCACACTGCAATTGCAAAACCTTTGATTGTATATGTATCTGCTTCCTCTTAGTCCAAACGGAAGTATATTCTTTCCTGTTTTTTTTTTCTTTCTTTCTTTCTTTTTTCTATGCAACATTAATAGGGAGGTGGGTCATGCCCACACACTGCACTCTA